>OOFC01013304.1:12070-28036 GCA_900323345.1 Pseudochromis fuscus | reverse complement strand
TATTGATACTTGAAACATACAGTGTATTTTTTAATTGCCTGGTTTTTTTATCCAATACTGTAATTACTTTCATAACAGTTAAAGCTAATTTATGCCTTTTCTAATCACATTTAACCCTTTACCACCTGAGCCTCCAAATTTCCACCTTAAATTTTAATGCTTATTTTGATTTCAAATTCAAATTTAACATGCAATCTCTAACATTCATGTGCAACTGCAGTGTTTTTGTTCACTAAAACTCTAAATCTGTTTTGGTGTTTTGAGCAGAGAGAGGCTGAGATAATGAGATAGTTACTCTGATGTTATTGAACATGTTCTGAATAGAGTATAGCCATGCAACAGGGACATTTAATAATATTAATAGTAATGGTTGGATTTTTACAGCTCTTTTCTAGACACTCAAAGCGCTTTACCATTATTCATTCATACCGGTGGTAGTAAGCTATGATAGCCACAGCTGCCCTGGGGCAGACTGACGGAGGCGTGGCTGCCAGTCTGCACCTACGGCCCCTCTGACCACCACCAAACCATTCACAGGCAAAAGTGGGTAAAGTGTCTTGCCCAAGGACACACCAACCCCAACTGGGAGGAGCAGGAATTGAACCACCAACCCTTTGTTTGGTAGACAGCTGCTCTACCACTGAGCCACTGCCATCCCATGACAACACAGATTTGATTTAGGGGTGGAAATGATATTAACAATATAATATCTGGTTTTGTTGTGCTGCTAAGAACAGAAACAGTATAATATATGGATGCTGAGATATCCAGGTTATACCTAAACCACCCTGCAGCTTCTGATATAAATATTTAGTCAGCATCATCAGCCAAATATCAGAAATATCATGGCCCTGTATGTGTTCATAATCATATCTCAATCCTTCACAATCCACAATCCTTTTTGCCGTCAATCAAATTCAAACCAACCACTCAGCCTGTTTCCAGCATCCATAGCATCTCTGGTGTAGCATAACATCTTACAATAGATCAGTGGTAAAAGTAGAAAAATCCTCTTATTATAGCACAAATCAACTATAAAGAACCAAAGGGAAATTGGTGCCTGTTTTGACATGTAACCACTTAAATGAATCCAACTAAACTCTCTTATTAAGTAACCCTTCAACCTGTATAAGATGTGCTCTCTCACCCCTTTAAGATTGTATAGTGTTGAGCGTGAATCTGTGTGAATGTTATTTTCTTTATATTCAGAGCTGTTTCCCTCTGACCCGCACTCCTGTTGCTTTTGTGTTCTTGTTAAGTTGGCGTTATTGGAGTTGAATTCATTGTGCTCGCACACTCTCTGGAAGTCGTTCCAGATAAAAGCGTCAGCTAAATTCCCCAAAATGTGAGAAAGCAAACATAGTCCCTCATCCATTATGCATGCAGGCTGCAGGCTGGTGGAGTCTGCCTTCACCTCCAATAAGACTCAGGTGCTTTCTTCACGCTCAAACACAGACAACAATACTTCTTAGGTCTTTGTGTTCGCTCTTCTCCGACGATTGTTTTATGTCAGAATAATTTTTCGGTGACACCGCATCTGCATTGTATCTGCAGGGTCTTTGTGCTGGTGGTGTGTTGGTATAGTCCAAGTTGTTTTTCTCTGTTTGGGAGCATATCACATCAGCCTATATAAATGCTTTGTTTTTTTTTTATAGTGTGATTGAACTTTGTAGGAGCTTGATTTACACCATCCCTGTCTTCTTTGAATGTGGAGAACAGGAAGTTGTAGATCCTGTTGCCATTTTTAGGGGGTTGGCGCAGATTCCCAGGCGACTTGTTTCTTTCCACTTTTATGATGGTGGAAAGGCTGAAGAGTTGTTCTGCTGTTTAACTGCTTTGTTCTTGTGTCCAGTTTTTAGGTGACAATATTCAGAAAGGAGCAGTTATTGTCTCACCATAAACACGAGAACAACATAATAGATAATAACCAAAATGCTGGATATTCTTTTAAAGCCTCTCAGTGTTTAAAGGTTTTAGCTTTTTTGTAGTTGCCAATTAAATTCTTTACTTTAATGTGGATCCTCTTTAGTCTGAATCCTAAATTTGTTGCAGAATAACCTGAAAGACTGGTCTTGATAAATGCTTTTGAATCCTAAATCTTTCAAAATAAAAGAGTCAGATGCAGATTCCACATGATTATAATGCTTCGCCTACAACTTAGGGTTTTTGGTAGCGACTTGAAGGGATTATTAAAGGTTAAAATAATCATTTAAAAAATATCCTTTGGTGCAAGCGTTTCCCTGCATGCCAGTGAAAATAAGCGTGCAAAATTAATGTCGTGCACTAAAGTAAATGACTATGATTTCTGGCGGTCATATATACAACAGAGAGCAACTTGTCATCCTTAGTGTCACTTTGACTGATTTAAAATGACGGTCATTAAAAGCCGCAGGTCACATCATCCCTGTCAAATGTCGCTCTGATACTTAGGAGTAATTTTATAGATTGACCGGTTAATTCCTTCATCTTCAGCAGTTTTGATTTGACTTTGCGCAGCACATTCACACGTCGCAGACCCTTCATCACCCGGACCGTGACTCAGCCTTTCTGTCCGTCAAAACCTGCCTCAGTATTCAGGTTATGTTGACGAGGGGAGTCAAATTACTGAAGGGTTGGACGTGGGATTGATGGTGATTTCTGGCACAAACACTGATTAATGAATCCAGACTGCTGCTGCTGACCTTATCTCTTTCTCTAATTGACAAAAACACACAAGCACACACAACATTTCACAGCGGTGTGCTCACTTACATTTGCATTTTCTCCAAATAACTGCTGCTTTTATCCTCAATTTGCATTTAGATTCTATAATGCGTTCAGTTTATTATGTAAAGGTACTTACAGTGCACGTGAGGAGGAGCAGGACACTGTCAATGCAGAGAAAGTATCCAAGTATCCTCCTTCCTGGTGGATGAGCAGAAACTTGAACAGGTGTCATAGAGCCTGGCTTGAGAGCAATTTGCTTCAGTCACGTAGCATGTTACACGGTGATGTGAACTGCGCAACGATCCATGATCCCCCCCACCCACACACACACACACACACACACACACACACACACACACACACTTCATTTTTGAAGAGATGTTGACCCGAGGGAGCAGAGTCCAGGCTCGCTTTGACCTGACAAGCTTCTAACATCAAACCCAAAACCCAGTGAAGCCACAAAGACTGAAAAATGGCAGCAAGGAAAAAACAAACTATTATTGGAGGATTATGAAGGGAAACATTTAAAACTGATGGACAGAAGACACTGATTGTGGTAAAGATGTTCCACAATCATGATTTGCTCATGATTATATATAAATATAAGTTGGATATTGATGCCAAACAGAATTCTTAATCTTATTTACATGAGATGTTTTAAAAATCACTTCTTCTCAGTTATTTTTTGGAACCTCCTTGAAATATTAGACAATAATTCTGAAGCTATGTTATCTAAGTGTCGTCATATCTCCCTGTGGATTCATCTCCTCTACCCACTGATCCATGGAGGTCTGTAGGCGGGATATACCCTAGACACTTAGACAGAAAAACAACATACACTGTAAAAAATATTAAAATCTTTGAGGAAATTTTAGATTAAATTGCCCATCAAACTATCATCACCTGTTTTCCATGCAAAAAAATTACCAAGACCAACCATTTTCTTAGTTATTTATAATTAAGTATGGTGTAATATTTCATCATATAAAAGCCACTATTCAATGAAACACCTTTTCTATTTCCAGGGTTATGGTCAATGTGAACAAATAAATGTTGCCCCAAAATACAGAACAACATAAAAATGAATAAATTCTACGTATTGTGGTACTTCTGAAGTATTTCACAGTGGTTTCTGTAATAAAACACTGGTGGTTGGCTTAGTTAAAGACAGTGTTGAGCTTGTGTTGTACATAACAGTATAAATCAGGAACATTAATATTTTTCAGAGCTGATCCCATTTAAAGCATCAAAACAAGGATTCCCACTGAGATATGATTAAGTGAACTTATCAAACAGATGAAATTATAAATACCGTCCTGCCTCTAACACGAGCCGGCCTCAGATACAGACCTACGACCTTCTGCATTTCAGTGGCCCAAACCCTTATGTGAAGATTTACGAGACATTATGAAGAAACTGAGTAAAAATAAACTAGAGTTGTATCAAAAGCAGCGGCTACATCCACATGTAAATAAATATGAGAAGTTGTATCAGTTGTGTGTCACATCTGAAGCTGACTGACTGATGTGTGTTTTGAAAAATGAGATCCCTCCGGCCAAATGAAATATCGCTGTAATCCTAAAGTGTGTTTCTCAACTGCTCTACATCAAAGCTCACTTCAAAGAGGTTGAAGAGTGTGTGAACATTGTTCTGAAGGCTGCCCACCTGCAGTCAACACTCACACACACACACACACACACACACACACATGCACAGTAGGTAATGAAATAAAGGCGTACCAGCACACTCTGATCCAAACTTACAAATTACATGTACATGAAATACTCTCTCAAAATGCCTCATGGAAATGTGTGATTGGTTGCTGAAATCCATGACAAGCAATTTGAGTTGCCATGAGTGATGTCTATATATGTGTGTGTGTGTGTGTGTGTGTGTGTGTGTGTGTGTGTGTGTGTTGGCCTCATTGAACACAAGGCAAAATTTCGCCTTGAGTGTACTCACTATGTGCACTCGTGATCGTGTCCTGGCAATTTCACCATACGTGAGTAACAGCCAATAGGAGCTCTCCTCCTGGTAACTCAGGCCCTTCCCATCAAATCTGTGCAGTGTTTAGTCTGAACGCACCGTGAGAGTGTGATACTATTTTTAGTGTCTTGTAAAGTCCTGAATTTATGTTCTCGACCTGATAACCTTTGACTAACCCGCCACATGTTGTGTGTAACACTTAATCCACAGCAGGAAACCAAACTGTTGATAGATCAAGACAGAAAGGAGACCTGCTCTGTAGAGGTGGGAATCTGCAGCCTCCTCACGATTCATAACGATCACGATTCACAGGCTATGATTTGATTCTTAAACAAATATCTGATTTTTTTTTTCATTTTCACAACACTCACCACTTTTTAGAAACAGTAATGATGAGAAACAATGTCATGAATTTATTTCCATTAACTTTTATTCAACTAATGGAAATATGTAAAGTGGAAAGTTACTAGTTGCATTGTAAAGAACAGGAGGTAGCAGCATGCTTGGTTTGTAACATATCTTCAATTCACAAACTATCTTAACATGTCCTTATTCACATATTTAAGAAAAAATGTAAACTAAATCTTGCTTTTATGTACAATGAAGCATTCAGACACAATAACAGCATTTTGTAGGAAATATATAACGTATAATTTTGTTTTAATGCTCTTCACTTACACTGTCAACTTAGTAGAAGTTAAAGTGCTTTCATACACTATCTTATGATTCATATGGAGCTGGTTGGATCTCGTGGTCAGCCATGTTTATCTATCATGTGAACGGGTGAAGGACTACTGAGTTTCACCTTTTCATTACATCCATTTTACAGTATTTAACTTTTAAATAATCAGAATTTGGACATTTGTGAACAGATTCAGACTCATCCACATCCAAATTGTGATGTATCAAAGAACCAATATTTTCCCCCCACCCCTACTGCTCTGTACTAGCACACTCAGGAGAAGAACCCTGAAGTTTGGCCTGACTGGTCCCAGAGGACAGACCGTGAGACCACACACTATTATATCAGGACTTCTCAGATCTGAGTCTACTTTCATGTGATGGAGCTAAACCTTGGCTCAGCTGGGCTCTGAGTGTACTGATGCCTGAAGAAGGCACAGAGCATCATCAAGGACCACAGCCTCCCAGCACACAGACTGTTCTGACTCCCTATTACCATCTGGCAGACGATACAGGAGCACGGCTGCACGCACCAAAACACTCAAGGACGGTCTTTACCAGCAGGCTATCAGACGTCTGAATGCAACAAACTAAACAGTCACACCTCAGAAATGCATTTCCTGTGTGAAATACTGTGTTTCACCTTGATCAATCGCCTCTTTCTTTTGATGAGTACTGTGAAAGACAACTGATGATTAATAGTAATACTGACAGTCTTAAAATAAGTTTTGCATGTGGAGATTGTGATGCACTGGTGGCCCTAGCTAAAAAAAAAAAAAAATCAGAAACAAAGCAAATCATAGAGTAAATAGAGATAGAAAATCTGGTTTGTTAAATATGATAGGGATGTAAGTGGAGGTGTTGACCATGGTTGATATGAGCACATGAGATCTTAGCACATATATGTTGCCTTAAGTCTCAATACTTCATGTCCTGTTCCTTCTAATAGAACTAAAAACAAGGCTTTAGGTCAGAGGAAGTGAAGAACCTGGAGGCTCAATGCTATCGCTGAGTCATGTTGGCTGCCACTTGCTAAAAACTGCAAGAAAACATACTAGAAATGGACCAAAATAAGAAAAGAAAACTATTGTGAGTGAATCATCAGTAGCTCAGAAAACTAGCAAAGTGCTGCTTTCTTTGGACATATTTGGTCTATACTCTGGTGATTGTTTACTCAGACGCTTTAAAGAGGCCGTGGGTCAAGCGCTGAACCCTGCGCTATTTATTTTTCCTAAAAGTCTGAGCTGTGCAGACAGAAAAAGAACCAATTTCATGTCCGAGTTTTTCTATTTTTAATGGAGAAGATGAACTTCAATGAGTCTGGATGGAGCTTTCACTGATGGGATGTAGTTGTTGTACTTTATGCAGTGGTGCAGGTTTCAATGTGTGTGACAGAAATGTTAGTGTGAAACTCAAGCTGCTGTTAAAACACCTCCCTGAGTGATGTTTATACCAGACTGGTTAAACCAGGCGCTCTCACTGGGAGAGAAAAAGCCAAAGGTGGCCAGACACTTTTTCTTCCCATGTACCTACATCTCTGTTAGTTTTTGCCAAACTTTTTTAAGACAGGGTGGGCCAGGGGAAAAGAAAAGACAGATTAAATCTTAGAAACAACTTAACCCGATAATTAGGGTTTTAATCTGTGATTATGATTCAACTTTAAAATGTAATTCCATATTTATTTCCAGGTTATCTGTGAGATATCTTAGAGATAATCCAATTAAATTTGTGCTGTGGGTGAAAAATAAATCATTAGTTTATGGATCATGCTCATAAGGTTTTTGTGGTTCCCTCACGTGCATATAATTTAATATTATTATTAATATTATTATTTAGTTACAGATCTAGACCCAGAAAAACACAAAAAAAATCTGTGCTTTCTGGTATTAATTTGAGACATTTAGTGGATGTACAGCTGTGGAAAGTGTGTCCTCTCTGAGCTCTCTGTCTAATTTTACATTATCTGTTGCAGAAGTGCTGAACAAGTGAAGGGAAAAGGACGCAGCGCTGGTCTAATGAAGTGTTTTGTAGTGAAAGTAAGAAACTTAATGAAAACCAAGAAAGAAGTAAGAAAGACGTGTAAAACAAGGAGACTGCTGAGAGAAAATGGAAACAGAAAGTCAGATATTCAAGAGAGCAGCGAGTGCGTGTGTGTGTGTGTGTGTGTGTGTGTGTGTGGTAGTCAGTGTGAAGAATGTGTTTACATCTGGACTGAGTGTGTCTGTACGACCAAGTGTTGAACTGTAAATCTGCAGATCTCTTCTGTTTGCACCTGTTATCGTGTGCCTTGGTTAAACAGTTTGTAATCAGATCTCAGTCGCATAAAAATTCAGATGTGAACCCGCACAGGACCCACCGAGGACCATAATCCAATCTCACGGTGGAGTCGTAGAAGTGACGCCTGGTTTGGTCTCGTTAACGCTGATATGTAAAAGCAATGAAGGCCACATATATGAGTGATGTTGTCGGGGAATAAACATTAATGTATGTATGTCATGCAGCTGCCAGCAGTCACCATGCGGCACAGACAGTAATGTAATACCAAAAACTGATGGTCATGATATTATAGATGTAGGTTAATGGGCAAGATGAGACATTACCTGTCACATTTTATGGATGTAAATGTGAAAAGGAAGCAATCTGTGTGTGAGAGAGAAATTGTATTTCAGTCTATACATCAATAATGCATTGCTGTGAGCTGTGAAATCTTATTCATCTATATCTGATCAACACATAAAGCAGAGAGTAAAAAAACACAAAATGGTGCAAAGCTTTGATGCATCTTTTAAATCACTGACAGACAGTTTCACCAATAGTTTAAAAGAAGGAAGACAATCAATTGTAATGTGAGGAAATCTAAGTCTCTACAACAAAAGACAAAAGTGACCTTGTAAAAAAAATAAAAATCCACCTAACTGACTATTTATCAGCTGTTTTGGAGCTTTGACCACATGTAGGAAGTGACCACAGACTGTATACAGAATGGACGAAGCTAACATGACATCACCTGTTGGTTTGTGAACATTTTAAAACCAGGAGTTTGTCATTTGAACACCTCCATGTTGTTGTTTTTGAACCAGAGGTTTTCATATTTGCATTTGAAGGGAGGCGGCGAGTCTGACCCTTGAACCCAAAGCTACCACCCAGTGTGTGGTGATTAAGTCCCACACCTGCAGCCCCAAAGGTCCCTCAATCCTAACATCTACTTAATTATGATGACCTCCACATCACTGATAAAAACAGTTGACTTTAGTTGATGACATCAGGATGACTTGACATTTTTTGGAGCCAGCACAGTGATCATGGGGAGTATTGCACTATTTGCATTCCTGCATGGCTTCACTTTGAGGTTGCTGCATCCAAATCCATACACAGTCTATGCTAGAAACTCAGCTGTGATGTATAAAGTTGCTATGGTGATCATATTAGCAGCTATTGTTTTGGTCTCTATCTAATCCCCCCCCTTAAATTTCACCAAACTAGTGGCAAACATTTTCTCTCATGTGGCATCTGGCTGTGAGCGTGCAGAGGATTTATGTGTTTTCACTGTGAACAGCTTGTTGCTGCTCAGAACAAGGTTAATAGGAGGAGCTGAGAGTGGGGCCCTGTGTGTGTGTGTGTGTGTGTGTGTGTGTGTCAGTGACCTCTTTCACTTTACAAATAGCCACTTGATCCATTTTAATACCAAAACAATGATGAGTGCAGCTTCAAATTAAATTAGTTATGTTTTCATGTGTGGAACTGAACATCTGTTTATTTTGTCAGTTTTTCTACTTGTGTTGTGAAGATGTAGGAATATCCTGACTTTATGGGAGTGGAAAAATGAAGTTAGTTTGTTTGTGAAAGATGCATGAGTGAGATGAAAATCTTGAAAAACTCTCAAAGTATTTTTTGTCTTCATTGTCGTTCCCCTTGACTCACACACCTGCGTAAACTACAGACCTCTGCTCTCCTTGCTCTGACTTTAAGTGTTATCTCAAATGGCCAATGAGCCAAGTCCTAATTTATACATGCTGAATAATTAAAGGAAGTCTTAAATTGGGGTGGAGCTGTTGCAGTGCTGCATTATCAGCCAGTCTGCTCTGTGGGGGGAAATGTCCAGGGAGCTCCGTGGAGGGAGATGTGAGATGTGGCTCAGTGATATGACCCATTGTGGAGTAAACACATCACGACTGCTGGGGAAGTGTCTGGATTCGTATGAGTCACTAAAAAATTGGTAATTAACTTTCTGATGTACGTTGAGATTCACACATTCAGTTTGAAATGCAGCAAGAAGTTGTTGATGTGAGCATGTTTCTGCTGTTTCCACGAGCTGACAGTGTTCATCAGATATCAGGGAGTTTATTAACGGTTCCTTTGTTAAGGCAGCAGCTGGTTAGTTGGTGATAAGCAGCTCTGTTGAATCTCTCAGTTAATCTCCGATATATTCCCCGAAAAAAAAAAAAACTCCCTCTAAGTTCTGAACTCAAAATATGTTTCCTTCCGAGCCAGATGCTAAAAATGAATATTTAAAGACAACGCTAAGGAAATCTTCTCTCTCTTAATGGTTTTTAGTCCACTGACTTCCATAATATCATGAGATGAGTTTTGCAAATCATTTTAATTTCAGCACTGGCTGCATTTACCAGCTGAATGAACATTGGTGGTTCATATTACATGAGCATGGTTACATGCTGACACTGAAAACTTCACAATCTGAATCAGAAAACTTCTTTAATCCCTGCAAGGAAACCACATCCTGATTTCAAAAACCCAGCAAAGCTCCAGATCCTGAATCCTGAGCTTTGCATTTTACTTAAACAAACCAATAATTACAAATTTGAATAATCACACCCTCCAAAAATGAAAGGAAGGGATCAACTTCCTCCAGGATGGATAGACCTCCTATCTTGGACAATGAAGATGACTGATGCTGCATAAACACACACAAAGCAAAAGTCAACAACACCACTTACACCAATAGAAAAAAAACAAATTAAAGTAGAGCAGGATGAGGAGCCATGTGATTCTGCAGGGATGCTAACCAGGTTGTTGATGACAGTTTGTCTTGTCAACAGGAGTGTCATCAACCACCACAGACCATGTGTTGTCATATACAAGTCCAACATGAGAGCATACATTGTGTTGCCATTGTCATTTTCAAAACTCTACATACTGACTCATGTATAGAGATTTCAGCCTGTGATGCAAACCAGGAAAATAGTTACGACACGAGCAGTGAGCATGTAAACATGTAAACATGTATGTTACCGTCTCATATACACTGATTCTAAACGTTACAACAGCACATGAATCTTATAAGCTAGCTGCTTGAGTGACTTCAAGATGTCATCCATCCATGTGAACCACAGGGACTCTTATGTGCATGAGGGATGTTTGCAAGCATTTTCACATGAGTAGATTTTAATGTCAACAGACTCTCTGCTGAACACTTTCATAACCAACAGCTGAAAATAGACCCTTGACTTTTCCAAACAGCTCCTCTTATGGTCGGAGCCAAAGCAGCAGGTGGAGTGGTGGTGAAGAGTAGGACTGCACCACTGGCTTCATCTGCACCTGCTCCACTGTTTGTATTCCAGCTGTGATGTCCATGAAGAATTGGGGGTGTTAGCTACATGGAAAATGTAGTTTATCATTCATGATAGATGCTCCTGTGTAACTTCATTTAATGAGGCTTAATAAACAACTATAACAGTCCCTGGATGATAACACAGCCTGGTAGATGTTATTGCTGCATTGGGATTGGGATGTGGAGTTTTCTAAGAGTCTTCGTGTTGCTGGTGTTTCTGTTGTGATGAATGTCCTGGTGTCTCAGCTGTGTTGCTGCGAGGAGGCAGACATATTTCTGCTGAGTGAAAGGCAGGCAAAAGGAGCAGCTCACAGATCCTTTGTAGCCTTTTCCTTCCTGTTGAATATACAGTGAAATGCACTTTGCAACATCTAATCTTCTCCTTAGGTGCAGGCCAGCACTTTGCATTACTTAAGGTGTGAGGGACACTCTGAAAAGCACTATGCTCTGAGGGTGAATGTGCTCCATACAATTACCACTTGTCAGGCCAGTAAAAAGCTGAATCTAAGAAATTCTGCCATATTTAATCTGTAATACAAACATTTCATCATCACTCTGAGCTTTCAGCAATAAAGTCTGAGGAAGTAGAACATCTGACAGATTTTGATCATGATTTAACTGAATATGTAGCTACAACATTGGCTGGTTCTTAGTATTTAATGAGAAATTTGATTATTCCCTTATTGGATTAAGTGAATTTAATTAAAAATCCATTCATACTACAAAGCACCTGTTGCTGTATGAAGTTGTTATGGACACTTTTTGATATTTTGTTGATCAAACGACTAATTTAACATGAAAAAACATCCCAGGGGTCTGCTGGAGCCTATCCCAGCTATCATCGGGCAGGAGGCGGGGTACACCCTGGACAGGTTGCCAGCCTATTGCAGGGCTAACATATAGACAAACAACCATTCACACTCACCCTCACACCTATGGTTAATGTATCATACCAATTATATACATTATACTATAAACTTTTCCTTTCAGTTAAATTAAAAGAAGAAATAGCACAAAACATTATATTAGCGCAGGATTCAAAGTGTCGGAAAAAAGTAGCGGCTTATAGTCCGGAAAATACGGTATATATGATTAATTGAAATGCTTAGAGATAACCTACATATTGTCATCCAACATGCAGTGAGAACTTTTCATCTATAGATTATTCAGCATACATGTTGAGGGGTGAGCTGCCTCTGCACTGACTTCCAGTACAGATTCACTCCAGCTGCCTATTTGCCAAACTACTGGGTTTAGAGAGGCTGGCAGGAAGACTGGCACGGTGTCCTGGTGCCACCTGGTTTCATTCTTCATCGACCCCCCTCCTCCTCCTCCTCCTCTTGGACTGTTCTGGCCCGGCTGAACAGAAACCGTTTCCAGGCATTTGCCTTCCTGTGTTTGTGTGAAGACGTTTGTAGAGGAAGGCAAAAAAAAAAAAAAAAAGAGGAGAGGTGAGAGAAGTGGTTTCAAACAGAACAGGCAAAAATAGAATAATATTTTATCACCGAGATGTGAGACAGATTTGGCTTGTTTGCTTTTTCTGTGTAATGATGTTTTGGCTGCTTTTTGTCAAAATTTTAAATCACTCCCGGTGTGCATGCAGGCCTGTCTGACACACTGTAAACCAGAGGATCATTCAGGAACATGAACACTCAGGTGAAGTTCTTGATGTTTTTAGCTTGTAGTCGTGGCCATATAATCTAACCTGAGGAGAATCTGAGGAGATGTAGATTACTGCTGATTATCAATATTAACAAAAATATCAGAAAGAAGGCAGATCTGCTGATGTTACTTTTCCTGCTTTTATTTTAACCCTCAAATAGTTAGTGAATCCTGGGGGATACATTTGACAAGCTGAGTGAAGTGCTCTTTAAGTCAAAATCAACTACTTAAGTCATGTGACTTTCACTCTGAATGAACCCAGAGATATGGAAATGTTACTGTAAGAATGTAAACCACTGACACTGTTCTGTGATTTGAAATTAACAAAATCTGAGTTATAAAAAAATAACATTTTGTTTTGAAACTTGGTGAAAGAACTTTAAAGAAGGAGTCATATTATCGGGATATAGTTGAAAGTAGCAATTAATTCATTTTAATTTGTCTGCCTCCAAATGACTCGAACGCAAAATCATCATTTTGCATCATGAAATACTCTGTCTGTACATTGTTTTCCACAAGTCATTCTGATGTCATTAGATGAAGTCAGCTCTTCTTGTGATCTGGTGGTCCATCTGAAAGAAAGTTCATCATTAAGTAGTTTTTAGGCTTCAAACAGAGGAAGATTTAGGGCGTGGTTAGACTGATCAACAGGTCAGGTCTGGTCCCCAGTGAAACCAGCAAACCAGACCCGCCTCCTCAAGTTTACTTTATACTCACGTGCAAAACTGCGCCCGCGTTGCATCACACAACACGGACCCACGCGGCCCCTTTGCAACACATGCCGCGCACACATAGCCGTGCGCAAAATGTCGCAAACATCACCTCTCCTGATTGGTCCGTTTGTAGTCACATGCTGTGATGGCGTGCTTCCTTGTAGGGGAAAGTAAAAATGACTACCGAAATTGGCTTATAAATGCAGAAGAAACTCTACCGTTTGGTGTCTTGGCCAATACCATTATAGCGACACCCCCGACGAGGGAAACTGCAGCGACATTTTCAAAGCAGCACACGTAGGTTGTGCTCGAATATAAAGGCAAAATGCGCGCGGGACAGCCACAACGACGTCTACGCGGACACCGCCTGTGGGAGTATACAGAGCCTTCATTCCTCCCTTCATCTCCAAATATGGTCACTTCTGGCTCCAAAAAGCCAACATGGCGAGGTTCAAATACCGAACTTATTGCAAGTCCAAATGCAAGGTGACATCATGTTCACTCTGTCCATTTCTAAAGACAGCACCCACTGAAAACTGTCTCTGCAGCCAAACTCAGTCAGAGGAGAGCTCGACCCTCAGCTCAGCAGGATCCTGGACAGGAAGTACATGAACGGAGAGCACAGCATTCCTCAAACTGACACTCGAGCATCAGTGCATGAACGGCCGTCTGCAAACTGCCCTAAGTATTTACCTTAGGTTGTGAGCTTGGTGAGAACTCATCAGTTTATCCTGGCAGGGCCGTCTGGGCAGTCAATAACGGCACGGCCGGGTGGCACCAATAAGACCTCAGGACCTGACTCCTTGGAAAAACAGACACACACACACACTCACTGCCTCAAATCACAGCATGTCGTTAGTTTTATGTACTCTGCTTGAACTCTCGCACAAGTACTGCAGCAGTGGAACAGACTTGATTTCACAGCTCGAGAAACATGGAGTACATTCAGACCTACCTAACCTCACCGTGTTTGTGTTGTTAACATGTCGAGCTTTTACTTTGAAGCACAATGCAGTGGTTTGCAGAGGACCAGATCATCTGGGACTTTCTGTGCGATTTGCTGGAGATAAAAGGAAGAAGTTGAGGAAAGTTGCAATACAAGCGACGCAAAAATGTCTCTGTGAAGAGCAGCTGGTGCACACACACCTGTCAAATCTCAACAATGTGCTGTGTGGACTCATCAGGCTGATCGATTATTTTATTTTAAAAAAAACAGTTCGAGGCAGCAACAAAGTCCAGGAGAGGCACAAGTTTAGCTTTAGGTAACCTTTAAACTTTTTATGAAGAAAGTAGCTCAGTTCAGTATTAACACCAGGCTGAGCTCCAGTCATAATGTGAGTGGTTAACAATCAGAGAGTATTTGATCTGATGTGCACTTAAAGCCATAACTTTTTTCCTTATTCATGTAAAAATCACATATCAATATTTAGTGTCAGAGGAATATCAGTTGCAAGGAGACACCTCTTGCAATGCACAATATGTTTCTCTTCAAAAAATATTCAAAGTAAATTATAACTTGCAGCATCTTGTTTGCAGGAGATCCATATATTTAATACATAGAATACAATAAAACATAAAGAACAAATAAAAAGATTGAACACGATTGAAACATTACTGCAGTAAAAGCCTGAAATTTTACAGTTTTTCTTTTTGCAGAATTTTCCTGTATTTTGTATTTCTTTAAATACATGAATATATTTTATTTTAACATGGCCTACAAAACAGTGACTTACATATCCTTAGCAGATCTTAAAAAAGATAAAGATTACATAAGATATGTAAAATTATTTTGCTAGATCTCACCTAGCACCTAAAGGATGTTTTTATCCACAACCTTTATGGCTGCAGTCCTGTACCTCATGTGATTGGTGGATATGTTTTCCTCCACCCAACAGTCCTTGATCCCCCTCAGCTTTCCTGGCTGCATGTTGAAGATGACTGAGGTTCTCTGTGGGAGCTTTTAGTGGAGCTTCAATAGGAGATGATTGAGGAGAACATGGTTCCCATCCCACACTCCTCCCTGAGACAGCAACCTTTCATCTGCAGCGATGTGGTGAATTCATGTCCTGATTTTAGTGGGACTTGTGTGACCTGAGAGACAGTTTGGTCATAAATAATAATAAAATATCTCTTTTTATTTTTTTAATAAAATCATTACCGGTGAGAAAATGAAAGGAGGAACCCTCCTCTGTTATTTAGATCCTGTGAAGCCTCTTCCTTTCTAAAATTAGACTTTATTATCCCCTCAGTGAGCAGCCCCCTGATGAAGTGCTGCGTGGATTTATTAGTGTTTGTTTAGGATTTTTTTTTGAGAGTGCTACGTGTTTTCAAAGCAGTCGAGGAAACAAAACAACAAGTGTTCAGCGCCTTAACTGAGAAACATAGAAAAACAATTTTATATATGTATTTTTTAATTACTTGTGCTGATAGTTGAAATGATGTAACCTCATTAACGTAGCATCATTTTACTGATGATGTTTATTACACTGCAGGAAAACAAACAGTTTGAATCAATTCTGGAAAAACAATCAATCAGTGTCAGAGAAAGTAACTTTTTGAAAGACACATTTACAATGATGAAGACTATCTGCATGTATGTGTTGTGTCCCTTTAAAGATGAAAAGAAACTCACCTGACAAGTTTGATCAA
>OOFC01013304.1:0-12050 GCA_900323345.1 Pseudochromis fuscus | reverse complement strand
CAAGTTTGATCAAGTGCGCCTGATGCACACTCCTGTTGCTGTTCGAGTGTCCAGCTGAATAAATCAAGCACTTCTTGAGGGTTTCTGTTGTTTGAAATGTGGAAAGAGAGAACTTAACCAATTGATTTTACCATGTGTTTAATAATTAATAATAATAATTTTAAAAAATCCACAAAGGCTACACTTGCTGATCAGTTATCTGGTGATCAAGTTAGACAGCCACTATTATTTGTCCTTGTTAGTAACCAGAAGCTTGGTCAGTGAAGGCAGATGCTTGACAATTGATTTTAAATTGAATATTTTTATTGCACCTTCATTTGAGAGTAATTGCCTACATGCAAGGAGGGAACATGATTAATTGATTTCATTAGACAGTTTCCCCCTTAACCAGCCTGCATACCTTCAACATGCACTGTAACTTCTAATGCATCCTCTCTGCTTCAATTATTTCTGTAAAATGTCACTAAACTTTCAGAAGATTCCCACATAAAATCAACATTGTTTTAGTTCAGTCAACTAATAAAATATGCAAGGTGCAATGTATGCATTTGATTTGAAGTATTTAGGCCAAATCAGCTTTGTAAGTCTCAGCACAGTGAACTCACAAGTCCAAACCTGTTGACTAAACACAGAAAAATATACCAAGTTCTCATGGGAGGTGTGTTTGCATTAAGTAAAAATAATCTTTTAGGTGATTTTGACAGAGCTGGACATTTGTGGAGGCTCTTCATTAAAATGTTCAGTACTTTCTTGAGTAGATTTTAGGTGATTAAATATTGTGATTAGTAGCAGACATTCATTTTAAATATGGAAAATCAAGTTTCCAGCTCGGGGTTAAGTGCTTTAAAATACGTCACCTTCGTCTTATGCAGAGACTATGAGTTAGACATTCAGAGGCGTAGCTGGTGGTGCATTTGTCAGCCATTTAAATCAACTTGTACAAGGATGTTTTCAAGGTTTTCTCCTCTGAACAGAGAAGCACACGACCGACAGATGTCATTTCTTACTTACACACCGCTCTCAGCGTGAGTGACACTAACAACATCTGCCAGCCGTCATCCCGCTTCGCTCCGAGCGCATAAAAATCAAGTCAGTGATGGGACATTGGCCTAAAAATAGCCTCTTATCGCCTGAAAATTGCAGAAATGCCACGTTTTATTTTGAAATCAGAGTTGTCTTCTGACGTGTGTTGTCGTCAGGCCAGAGAAATTCAGTGTATTCTAATTGTGGCACAGTTTTAGGAAAACAATCAATAATTCAGACGTGTACTATCAGTTCCCTCCTCACAATCTTTTATTTAAAAATGTATTATTATTATTTAATTGTGTACATTTTATAATCGGTCTGCTTGCTTTTTATCTCATATTAGAGTAATTTATGTAATTGGCACTGCTAAATAATAATAATGTTGATTTTCAAGCTGTAGCTGTACTTTGTGTTATAAACTGATATTAGCTAAAATGCATACACAAGGATTTTGCAGCATGACACATTTTCACTTCCACTTTCACTCAAGTTATGAATAAAACTCATGCTGCTGTAATTAGACTGTATCTCACTGGATGTTTTTTTTTCTAATAAAGTCTGTTTGTGGACCTTTCATTGTAAAATGTGATGACTGAGGTTAGATTGTGAGAGTGTTTTGTGTCAGTGAAGTCAGCTTCAGTAGTGTTATCATCACAGCTCGATTTGGTATCAACCAGATCACTGTCTCCTGTTCTCGTGCCTGATTTAAACTACAGGACTTGGTGTACTCTCTTTTGAGGGAGGCTGGTTGTTGACCGAGCAAATACTGACTGCCGTAGTGTTTGTTCCCTTTTTTGTTTTGCAATTTACTTCTGGCCTCAGCTAGCTTGTAGCTACCTCACCTCCCGTGTGCTGCGTTAGCTTCACGTTCCTGCTGTTCTTTGGTTTTCCTTTTTTTCGTAGCTGTCTCGGGCTAATATGCTGCCAGTACAAGGATCTGTTAAAGCATTTCCCGGTGTGGGATCAATAAAATGTATCTTATCTTATCTGGAAACAGTTGGTGGGTATAATGTGTGTTTATGAGTTGCTGTACTCTCTACACAGAATCATAACTGTAACTACACTGACTTTTGTGAATTCTGTTTCACATTGAGACCCGACTTGAACTCAAGTCTCGTTCGCATTGGGCAGTGTCCTCAGGTTCATGGTCAGTCCCGCCTCCTCACTCCTCCATTCATATCCAAACATGGCCACTTGTGGTTCAAATGCCAATGTCACGTTAACTCAGTTCATTCTATATTATGACTATATTATTACCGTATTTTCCGGACTATTGAGCGCACCTGTCTATAAGCCGCTATTGAATTTATTTGAACAGTTTCATGTGATCCACTCTGACCGGGTCTGATGTGACGAGGCTAAATGTATCGGCGGCACGGCGCTTGCTAGCTTGTAAAAAGCCAACTAGCTGCGTGCCGCCGATACATGAGAAACACCGGTGTTTAAGTTCAAAGCGTCAGAAAATAGTAGCGGCTTATAGTCCGGAAAATACGGTATATATCAGAACAAGAGTAAGAGGCATCAGTTTGCAATGGAGCAGGCATTTCTACACTTCTGCTCATTGAATAAAAATGTATTGAAGACTTGCTCTCACTGATGCCTCTTGGTGTTGAACTGCTGCATAGTTAGTGAGAAAATATCTTTCTTTTCTTCTTCTTTTATTATTTAAATGATGGTGCCTGTGTTTGTTCACAGTTGGATTCAGCGAGTGGATTACAGACCAAACCGTTTCTATTTTCAGCTGCTAACACTCCTCCTCATTTTGTCAATATTGTACTTGATCTTTCCACCTCCCTGTAAAACTGAATGTTTAATGCAACACATTTGCACTCTGGGTGAAGTTCTCTGGGTTTTGTTGAAATTCTTGAAAACAGAGATAATTGATAAATGGAGCCCAAATACACAAAAGCAGGGTTCAGGGTTTAAGTGATAAATTAGGACACTTCATCATAACAAAAGTCCAGGATGTTGAATATAACAGTGCAAGAGCATCTGAGGGTGATATTTACTTTGCGTGGGCAGGATGGAGTTTTAGTTATGCAAACTTTACTCTCCTCTGGAGGCATGGTTACATCTCACTGGTGGAGCTGAATCTCAATGGGTGGAAGAAAAGAAAGAGTCTTTTTAGTTCAGAGAGTAAACACCAGCTAAAGATGTATGTAAACAGGGTGGCGATGTTCAAGCAATACCAGTCTGCAGGGGTCAGAGGGCGGCGTCGCATCCTGATATTTTATGTTTGCATGGCAGCTTGTGTGTTTGATTTGAAGCCCGCTGAGCGGTGTCTCATTACTGACCCACTGGTATGAGTCAGCCTGTCAGCCCAGACAGTGCACTTGTGATGAGCTGATGTAATGAATCCTATTTTTAGCTGAGACCCCCACTGTGTCAACTGGTCCACCCTGAAACCGGTCTTGCCAACAAACAGTCGTTCAGTTCAGTTTATGACACAAAAAGCCTTCGTCACCAGGATTACATATCTGAGGGAAAACATCTATCTTAACAAAGAAAATATGCTTGTGCTGTATATAAATACACGGAAGTTGGAGTTGTATTTTACACAAGTTCCTGTTAGCAGGTAAACAACTTCTGCATTAGACAAAAACTACCTGCAGACCTCCAGTGTAAATGTTTAAATGAAGCTCTGATTTATTATATCAACAGCTGTGTATTTATGATGTTGTACTCCATGTAGTTCCATATATCAGCAGTAAAATGATTAACAATGAAACAGATGATGTTTAATGTCACAGGGTTCACACACAGAGAAATAAACTCACATTATGACAATAAATTATTTACTGGCTGCAGAAGAAATTGCAACATTTAGCAGGTAAAAACCAACAAAAACAAACATAGAGGAGATTGAATATTCATCAGGTGAAGTAACAAGCTAATGTTGTGAGGAACTGGTTTGGAAAAGGTTGTTTGCTGCTATTTTTGCCCTTGAGTGATCAATAATGGATGAATGATAAAGGGGGGATTTGAAGTCATAAGACAAAATAAGCTAATTGCTAAGATAAGACGAACTTCTTTTGTTACAGCTGCAGGGTAAAAATCACAAAGTGCAAATAAAATAGGAAGAAAAACAAATAAAGATATATCAATTCAACATATAAGTGTCATAGCCTGGCTCACTGGCTATGGCAAGGAGGGGAAGGACACCACAAAAATAAGCAAAAAATTTATTCACAAAAGTAAATTAGTGGACAAATGATAAAGGTGGAGTGTGTGCGTCAGTGTGATCAGGGGTGTAAATGTGGGTGGGTGAATGTGTAGTGTGGTGCATGGTGTGGAAATTAATATAACAAAAACAAAGGGTGGCGGGCTGCTGGTCGGGTTGTAGCTGAGAGAGGCTGAGCCCGTCCCTGGCTGCCCCTCTTTAAAGACTGGAGCACTGAGCCCAGGTCCTCTCCATCAGGGCGGAGTCTGCAATCAAACACAGAGGTAACACACCCCAACAGGCCACCAGCAGGGGCTGTCACAATAAATAATATACAGACAAACTATTTCCCTTATGCATACATAAATGCAGATTAGTGCAAAATACATTTAAAAAGAGTTTGCGGGTGATGAGTGACTGTACGGCCACTAATGAGTCTATCAGCTGTTGTAATGCACAGTGGGTGCAGCAGTCTGTTGCTGAAGGAGCTGCTCAGTGCACATACAAGATCCACTGAACAGTCACCTATTGACACATTCAGGAGACGCGAGGCAGTGTTATCATCTGTATTAGCATTATCAACTCCAGGATTCACCCTCTTTCATTCTCAAGTGGTCTTTACTGACTCCTGAGAAAAACATATGAAGCTGCTGGTGTTTTCAGAGCTGAGTGTAACTGCAGAGCTGAGGGCATCACACCTCATTCCAAATTCATTACTTCTTTTGCTAACATCAAATATTGATCATTAAAGTTAGCACAGTAACCGCTAAAGCAAAAATTGTTTTATGAGCGAGGCCTTCATGACTGTATGATGTCACAGTAGCTTTTCAAAATTGTAAGAGCTGATTATCATGTTATGAAAGACTCCATTATCTTTGCCGTGTTTAAGCATCAGGGCTGCTGTGAGGTCAAGGTTTGGCCTCAGTTGATGATCAACTTATCACAATAAAATTATGACCAATCCTGGCGTTACAGAAAGTTTCCCCTTCCCTGAATTTGTTCTGTCCACTGAAAGCTTTACTGGCAAAGGCGAAGCAGAGCCACAGAACATATTTTATCTTTTTATTGTTCCAAGTTTCCAGCTCTCAGCAGAATAAAGGATGGAGCAGATAGCAAAGAGTTGCTTTGTAGATAGATGGTTTATATTGCTATCCCTGAAACACGACTGTGGACTCTGAGGTCAAGTTGGTTTATCACCTCAGAGGTGCCACTGCGCCAGGAACTGCTTGCTTAAGACAACCAGGATTATGGCACGGCAATAAAGAGGTGGAAATGCACACACATGTGCAAACTCATGGAGGAGAAAGCACACAGATGAAAACCAAACAGGCCTGCGAAGAATAACACAAACACAGAATAATATAAACAGATTCCTTAAAGTATACACAGACAAATATCCATGAATACATGCGCCCTCAGAAGTCTGCACACACGGACACGCAGGGTATGACTTATTAATGCACGTTTTTACCTCACAATAGACTGTTGCATAACCGTGTGTTGATACAACAGACTGGGACATTTGTCATGCATGGGAGTGTGTGGGCGTATACACTCATGTACACAGTCATGCTTTTATGACTTCAGAGGCATTACATTGACTTACATTCGGTTCCTGGAGACTCAAATCTTAATTCTAACTGCCGTTTGTTTAGTCCTGACTTTAAAACATGTCACTTTAAAACGTGATGATCTACGAGATGGGATTTTGCTTTTTATTCTCCTGATGGACACAATGCCCCATTAGATGACTGTGTAAACACATGTAGATATCCAGAAGAGTTAGAATCTGATGGCATGACAAATTGGACAACTTTCAGTCTTCTTGTCTAAATCTCTACAAGCTTTGTCAGCTTTTTTTTTTCTAGCACATTTGATGAAAGACAAACATGAATGTCTTCAGGTTTTCACACAGATGGTCAGTGAGGATTCATGCCCAGGATTTGGCTGGACCTGTTATCTTGGACCTCATGCAGTCATCCTTCTTGTCTCCATGAGAATCACTGATATTGCATGATGCTGCCACCACCATGCTTCACCATAATGACAGCAGTAGCCAGCAGTGGCTGCAGTGTTGCATAGAAATTTCCATTTGTGTTTCTTCAAATCTTTTTCCTCGTGCTTTCAGAGATTCTGGACTCGGCCAATTCAAGGAAGAGTCCCGGCGGTTCAAACTTCTTTCACTCATTTTCCAATTACTGAGGCCACTGTGCTCCAGAGACTATTCAAAACTTCAGAAGTAGTTTAATCCCCAAGGTTCATGGCACCTGCCTTTCAAAGTTGTATCCACTTAATTCAATCAGCCAGGTGCCACAGATAGACTCCAATAAGGTTGTACACAGATCTAAATGGTAAAATAGCAAATAGGACGCACATAACAACAGCTTGGAGTGTCAAAGCAGTGTTTCTGATTATCCTGGAAAAATAAATATTACTTTTTATCAAAGTTTTTGATTTTTAATGCATTTGCAAGAAATTTTAAGATGCATGTTTGAGTGTAGATTTAACAGTGAAATGAGTTATTTTACTGATTTAATATTATTGCAACAAAACAAATGAAGTTTCAGATACACTACAGAACCATTCATGAAAAAGACAGGGTTTTTTTTTTTGGAGGGACATGTTTAAATTTTTTAGCTGGACAACAACATATCAGTAGTAGTATTATTATTATTACCATTCACTTACTGACAACCACAGTGATTTGAATTTAAATTTCATTTAAATTTTCTACTGTTGTTGTCTGATTTCATGTATTTATTTTTAATCTCTGGCTGGTTAATGAGAGAGAGCACAGCAGTGTCTGTGACCTACATGCCTGTAGGTCATGCCAGTGCTGCTTTACAGAAGCAACCATTAAGGTTAATGGGACTGGAAACACATGGCGGCTGGGGTGGAGCACTCCCCGCCGTTCCCCTGTCTGCGAGTTCACTTTTTGTTTAATGTCACTTTTAACGGCCAGCTTTATTAAAGGCGTTATTGGATTTTCAGTTTACAAACAAATCCTGGGCCCCGGAGCGGCTACAGAGGTGGACTTCATCTCACTGCTCGGGTTTAAGTGTAGAGGACAGGAATGAGGAACCGGCCTGTTTCCAGCTGCATGTGAATTCCAGCCAAACTCAAGTGGTACTAAAGACTGTGACGAATGACCTACTTTTGTCTTTTCGGTTTGATTTGCAGGCTTATTATACCCCCGTCACAGCTTTTATTTTTTTATATGAAACGGGAAGAGATTCGACAGGTAGGGATGCATCAGTCGACGTTAAACACTCCTGCGTGAGTGTTCGTGACATCTGTTGTGAGCTGCAGGTTCTGTGAAAAGTTTAAAGTCCTATATCTCTTTTATTTCTTCAACACTGGAAGCAAAGGCAGGCAATAAAAACACAGCAGATAAAAGACAAAACAATGGGTGTTTATGCTCGATTCATACAAGTGGAAGTATTAGCCGATATAACCAGCTGCAGCAGTATAAAGGGAAAGGTTTGGGAGGGTGGCTCTGGTCTTGGACTTTGCCCCAGATGTGCTGAAGTAGAGGAACCAGGGCTGTCGGTACAGACTTGTAAAATGTTTGGGGGGCTATAAAAATATGGGCTTGGTCAGAAATGAGAGAGAAACAAAAGGTTGTGTCTCAATGCGTTGACCTGACAGGAAGTCCTTTGTTGGTATGTAATAAATTGACATTTTGAGGTTTATTATTTTTTTCCTGTGAGAGCGTCTGTTGCGACTGTTGTGTGAGTTGTTCACTGTGTACCCGGTTTTTGACTGTTTCTGGACTTTTTTGGCATACGTTCTTGGATTCTGGACTTTGGCTTTGGCAACTTTGGTTTGACTCCTGGCTTGGAAGACTATATGGATTACGGACACATTCAAAAGAAACTAAGGAGAAGCAGGGCGCATACCTGTGATTTGGCTAGCTGCCAGCCAACAGCTGATCTGCCGGTCAGCTGTCACCGACCGAAACCCAGTAATATGGGGCCGAAAAAACCCCTGGCCTTGTCCATGGAGGAGGTCGATGACATTAAAAGGTCACTTGACTTTCTCTCGTAAGAGGTTTCTGTAGTAAAGTTATCGGTAACCAATAATGTAATAACTTTTGGCTAATAACGTAATAATTTACTACATTATTAGCCAAACTTTATTATGTTATCAGTTCAGGACTTTTATTACGTTATTGGCCAGTTATTACGTTATTGGCCTATTATATTTCAAAAAGGGAAAATTTATTACCTTATCAGCTGTTATTACGTTATTGGCTTCAACATGGTGCCTATACAATGACTCCAACAATTTCTAGTTTCTACTACCACTACATTTTATTTTATTGATTGTCTTATGATTCCCTAACGTTTCATGTAGAGTTCAAGAACTTTAGCTAAATGTCTGGACAAGTATTGAATGAACTGCCATTGTTTGGATTGTTAAATGTATTCATCCCTTTTCACAGAATGACCCAAAATATAACCATTCCCCAAGAGCCATCATAACGTCAACGTTTAAATACCAAAATACTTTTAATTCTGACCAAACACTTTGGTTTTAGCGACTTTTCCATGAGCCTCTGTTCACTGCTGTATGCTAACATGCTGAAATAATAACATCTGCATTGTTAGCATTGTCATCATGGAAGTGTTGACATGAATGGATAACACAAATATGCTAAGTACAGCCTTCCAGAGCTGTTAGCATGGCTGTAAACTTTTCATATTGCCTATTTTTATTCTGTCCTTAATTAATTTTACACATAGTTATTGATTGAACCACTCGGTCTGTGAAGTTGTATAGTAAAGTTGAGGGTAAAGTTGAATCCTTTTAAGGCCTCCTACCCAGTAACAGTTCCTACGACTATATCTCTGTGGAGCACTGCGATATCTTGCTGATGTTTTTGGGCAGCCTGCTGTTTTTACCGTGGATGTGGAAGATGAACTTTGTAATATTTAAAGTGCTTCTGCTGGTATTAAAGCTGATGTTGTTACAGGAAACACATGCTACCAGGGAGTCTGGAGTTATTGGACAGAATGCTGTTTTTGTGTATTATTAGAGCAGTATTTTAGCGTACTTTATCGTAGCGTCTCCTGCAGGGCTGGCACCCGCACCGGGGATGTGATTAAAGTTTTCTGTTTGGCTTCGGGGAAGGAGGAACAGAAGCAGTGTGGGGTTACTGACACAAGTGTAATAGGTATTTAACTGTGTGTTTGTCTGCATGTGTGTGTTTGCATTTGAACTCGAGGAGGCTGAAGAGGTAATGACTTACTAACTTATTACGTAATCCAGACATCCAGGAGTGCTCCATTAAATCATCATCAGATCTCTTCCCATTTGTCCTCCAGCTGCTGTTTTCTTCTTCTTCTCCTCTCGCATTAAAGTCCAGAACAACTTTGCTTTTAAGCAGCGCCCGGCTGTTCTTGACATTTATATCATTGGCGTGATGGTTTCAAGGTGCAGTGTTTTTTTGGCCATCGATTTTACGATCAGTGCAGGTGTGTGTGTGTGTGTGTGTGTGTGTCCTCAGTGGTTGTGAGTCACTCTGTCTTCTGTGGACAGTCCAGCAGGTTATTTATGGCTGAAATGGTCGCCACCATGCAGCACGATGTTCAGGAAGTTCCTCCAGCGAGTGAGACAGTGAGACAGACAGTGAGACAGACGGGACAGTCAGTCAGTCAGCATGAAAGGTCAGCCTCTGATGACTGCTCAGAGCTCAGGGACCACTCATGATTGCTCATGTTATTGAGTGTTCTGACATTCAGTTCAAACCAATATCCGAACAAAATACCAGCTGACGTTGACTCCTCCACTCACTCAGGGGCCTGGAGAATAATGTCTGCGCTATCGGGTTGCAACCTGTGGATCTTTAAATGATTTTGTTGTTGTACTTCTCCATTAAATGTACATCTATATATACAAAAACAAAACACCGTAGTCCAACAGTCCAAACCACAGGCTGCTGAAACTTTGAATGTTTTGGCTTATTTACGATTAAAATAAGTAATCAGTCAGAAATGCTGAATATTTATTAGTTAATTGACTAATTGTTTCTGCTGTTCAGTAAAAGCTTTGTTTAAAATAAAAAAGACAACACCTCAGTCATACCCAATGGGAAATAGGAGTACTCCAGCACCAAGAAAAATAACATCAATAAATAAGTTTAAAATTGAAAATCTATCCAAACAGAGAAAGCTGTGTGAGTATGGATGTGAGTACAACAGAAGTGTTGGTTCGATTGTCCACAGCAGTAAAGTATCAAAGTACAGTGTTTAGCCAGTGCAGTGTTACAGTATTAGATACATGCTGTGTTATGCAAGAGAGGATGACAATGCATAATGAAGTAATAAAGTGCAGTATAAAAACTCTCCCGTGCAGTGAAGGTCAGAGAAATCCTTTGCACATTTAATTAGAAGCTTCTACATTAAAAGTCCCTCTATTTTAAATGTTTTAGTATCCATGTATTATTCTTAATATTTATAATTTACTATAACTTATTTTCTGCCTCATAGATATCCACTCTGATCAGCTGATTGCATAGTCAGTTCATCTGGTGATTAACACGTCAAAGACTGTCACTGTGAATCTGTATTTAAAGTCATACTTTGCATAGTGATCTCTGCCTGAACCAAACTATGAAACCACTTATGAGGAAGTGAAAATAAAGTTTCTCAAACCAAAACATACATTAGATGTTGAAAAGTTAGTTCCTGGTTCATGTTGGAGCCAGCGTAGTAGCTGTGTCTGCACATGCAGCGTGTGATTCAGGAGTGGTGATTCTTTCGTTTCACTTACATACATGGTCCATTCACTCGGATTAAACTGGAGAACTGTCCACATCTCATCTGGTTGCTTGACTGATTGGACTCTCAGAAGTGGACCTGGTGAGTAACATGTTCCTGTAACTGATTGGACAGGAATCCAGATCCAAGGAAGCACAGTCGTCCTCTTCCCTGCCTCCTCATTCAGCAGCTCAGAGTTCATCCTCTGGCCTTGAACTGAGACCACACTGACATTTAACAGGACAAATGCACATGAAATACCATCCAGTGTCAGCTGATATTAGAAATCAATAACATGAAGTGACACAGTCTTAAATAACTCCAGGCAAGGTCCAGTGAGCTCACTTTAGCTCCTCTGTGCCTTTGCCTCTTTGTTCTCTTTTCTTTCTCTGCTTTTCCTTTTTATATTTATCATCTGTGTTTCATTATCTCTTATTATTTTCCTTAATTCGTCTTTCTCAGTCTGTCCCATCGTTGCCTCTCTCGCTGCCTTTACAACACACATGAATCATTCAGAGGATTCAACCCAAGTCCTCGATCAATAAGTTAATGCAGGTGGAACAGCAGTCTGCAAAATAGACTTGGTTATTAAATGAAGAGTCAATACACCACCTTAGCTATGCAGTGCAGCTGCAGGGTTATGTAGTATTTCATGTGTTTACTGGCACTGTAAAAAAAAAATCTTAAATTTTACTTTTTTTGTTCATTTTGCAGATGTGTGGTGTATTTGTTTTGAGAACACACAAAATAAAATTACAAAAAGGTTGACGAATAATGTCTTATATTTAGAATAAATGTTTATATTTATAATGTGAAAAAAGTTAAATTACATTAAATTGAACTTTTTTTTAATTAAATGAAATTGTTGACATTGAGTTTAAAACCATTAAAGAAAAACAAACAAATTACCGTATTTTCCGTATTGAGCGCACCTGTCTATAAGCCCCTACTGAATTTACAGGACTGCAGCCATGAAGGTTGTGGATAAAAACATCCTTTAGGTGCTAGGTGAGATCTAGAAAAACAATTTTACATATCTTATGTAATCTTTATCTTTTTTAAGATCTGCTAAAGATATGTAAGTCAGTGTTTTGTAGGCCATG
>OOFC01013303.1:75645-94714 GCA_900323345.1 Pseudochromis fuscus | reverse complement strand
CCTGGGATTTTTTTCTCCACAACACTTCCTGTTTACTTTTCCGAAGCTGGAGGGACGTATGTAAATCGTAGAAAGGTAAGAGTGGTCTTGTTTTAAAGAGGAGGCTTTCCTCATGCGGTCTGATGTATAATATGTGGTGTAGAGTTAAATGACGGCTTTTCCAGCTCGTTTGATTATCGCGATCGCTTTTGCTCCCAGCAGGGGGTCAATTTTGTATAAAATGTTTAAAGCTGTTAAAATCAGTTAAAACATTTGTTGGAATATTGAACCACAACTGTTTAGTCACAGTCCAGCCTCCTGTAGCAGAATCAGTAAAAGAATTGTTGTTTCATCTGGTGGTTGTGAAGTTATAGGCCTCACATCAGAGGGATGCTCTGAAATTTTGCGTCTGCCCGCACCGGTGCGGGCGCTCGGGTGGAAGTGGTTAAAAGATGGAAGCCCAACACCTGAGCTACCAGAGCTTCAGCAAAGGAAAGGTCAGACAGTAGTTTGTACTTTCCCTCCTTCTGTTGTGTGATTTCAGTGGTGGTCATTGGTACCAGTGGTAAAATATGGTGTTTTATGAATCTGAAATTTCTATTATTAGCTGGTGTCAGGATAACCGTGTGAAGGGCATGAATTAAGAGGAAGAGGTGCTCCACATTTTGAATACGTGCATCAGCCTGTTGTTGTAAAGGTTTTGGCTGTTACATGAATTTGGGATGCTCCGCCATCCGAGTTGTTGTCATTTTCTACGTGTTTCTGTGTTTCCAACACAAAGACGGATGCGCTGCCGTGTCATGAAATTTATCTTATTGGGAGAGTATGGAGGCTGTTCTTGAATAATGCTTTAAGTTTCTTTAATGGTGTTTTACGATCTTGATTTTGTTAGATTAACACTTGCCAGCTGAAACATATGAAATTGTCATTGGTGTCGACATTGGTGGTCTCGATTTGCAACGCCCTGCCTACCCAACTCACGGCACGTCACTGGTGCGCTCAATAGTCCGGAAAATACGGTATTTGAATGTGCTTTTATTTTTCTTTTATATAAAGACTTTCTATGACAGTCCTCATGTTTTATTTATTTAATTACTTTTTCCTCCCAAGAGGATGTAATTGTTTTTTTATTTTCAAAATAAAAAGCCAACTGGCCACTTTTATGTCTCACAAATATGTATTGCAGTATTTAATTACTTTTTTTGTTAATTGTTGTTGCAGGTGTTCAAGGTTGCAACTTGGATTTATTAATAAAAACATCATAATATATGATGTTTTTAATTAATTGTGTACTTGCTGACCCATGTCAATCAGCAGCAGTTTTCCAGTGCACATGTTGCATTTAGATTATGCAGGCTTCTGACAGAATAAAGTTAATTACGGCCCTAAGCAGTGAAAAGATGTGAGCTCTGTAGGATTTTTTTTTTGTAGTTTGGTATAACATTAAACCTGTGACAACATGTAAAGTGTTTCTGTTGTTCTGTTGTCTGCTCGGATTAAAGAAAGACGCAACAACGCACGTTGTTCAGCTTATTTGTCTTTCCTGTTCACTGTTTTAAATTTTAGATATCCACGCTCTCAAACTACCTTTGTTTCATCTGTCTGCTCCACAGAATATGCATCAGTCAATGCATTTCCAGCCTCAGTGCAGAGGAGGGTTTGTTTGTTTTTAGCTCTGCCTCGCACAAGTGGGTGGTGGGTTGATGGCTGCTCAGTGCTTATGTGAGACTACTATGATTCACTGAAGGGCGACGCGAGAAATTTTCACAATTTACAAAAGAATAAGAGCAAGAGAGAATATTACCACTTGTAAGCAATGCACAAACACCCTGGGAGATTAGTTTGGGATTTTTGGTGGTGGGTTAATGCTGTTTACATGCATTTTCACACCAGTCAGACACATAACTTTTTAGGTGGTATATTTCAATATGCATACACACAACTATGGAAGTATTTTACAACTCAGGGTATGTGTTAGTAACAAATTGGGCTAGTTTTTTTAAAAACACAAAACCCCTTGTGCCCTGCCCCTGTGAGATTATTTCCCTCTTTGTCTAAAACTATAATAAAAGGATACATTTAAATGAGTGATTCAACATGCAGGGGGTTAGATAGAACACCCTGAATGGCAGAGTTCAATATTTATCGCCATAGAAAGACAAATTGTTCCTTTTCTATCCCTCCTTTTGAAATCTATTGTAAACCTTTTATGTGCCCTGTCTTTTAAAATGCCAACACCCTGTTACATACCTTTTTTAACTGTGCAGCACCCTGCTGGTCACGCTGATATTCAAACAATGTGTGCTCTTTTGTGCCTGCACCATTATTTTACTGAGGTATGACTGTAAGGAGCATTTCAAGGTCTTATTTGTAGTATCCTTGTTAAAACTATTCCATTTGTTCTTCATCTTTAAAAAAAAAAATCAATAATAAAAAAATGAAAGGAAAATGCCTCCAGCAGGGCCACCCATTGGCATGTCTTTTCATGCTGACACATATGGTGAAGCAGACAACAGATCAGGAAAAAAAAATAAATCTGACATCAGTGAATAGAGTTAGGATTGCATTGTTCCTCTGTATGAGGAGGAAATTCCTGAGGGAGTCTGTCTCTTTATAATAGACCATCAGCCATAGCTTTAGGCCAAAGGCTATCAGCAATCAACCCTGCTGAATCACATTTCAGCTAAAGAAAATGGGACATATCGACATACTGTATGCTGCTGAGAAAGCAAATGTACTTAAGCTGTCAATGACTAATAGAAGTCTTGATGAGAGGACCGTGTGCTTTGCAACAAAGGTTGCACAGTGGCTGCAGTGAAACTATGAACTGCCTGCTTAGATACCATCTTATAATATTGAATGGTTCTTTTTGTCAATCCAAACCATCAGGGTGGAAATACTCCCTGGACATCTATTAGCTGCACAGAGTCGTTGTGCAGCTAAAGGTGGGCAGTGATAACCATAAGAGCGTGGGCCAAAATGGAGTGGGAGTGGATTGTGGTGCCACAGGGGGATATGAAGCCTAAAGGGATCAACTCAGAAGAGCTCCGATGGACCCTGGAAGGATTTGAAGCTTTAAGGTCAGTGTTTAAGTGCAGCTGTCATTTTGTGTCTTTCTGCCCCACAGTTGGGTCTAATTAATTGCCATAGCTTCAAATTAAAACCAAACAACTTGTGACATTTTTTTCAGTCCAAAACACTTTTTTTTTTCAGATAATCAAGCACAATGCATAAAAACAATCCTAATTTGTTTGAGCATGTTGAAGAATCACAACACATCCCATTTGCATCTCTCTTATTTAATCTTTTTTTGTTTAATTCAGCATCTGTGAATTTAAATGAATACATGCACAATTACTGAGTGACCGAAATGAAAGTAAAGAAATAAAAGAGGGATAGAAAACAATCCGACAGATGCAAAAAATACGTCATGCAATTCATGGGAATCTTTCCACTGAAAACCCTCCTCAGAGATACAGAATACAGCTTTAGGTACATTTATTTTGTACACCATGATTGCTTGTAGCTGAAGGTAGACAATAACCGTCTGGTCTACCCTCTTTCTCCCGGTGTTCGCAGGTGATTTATCCAACAAGTGAAAAAAGCTCAGTCAGGTGACTTATTGAAAGATGGGAGTTTGAATCCAATTTGTCTCCTGTGTGCCTAAAGTGCACATTGTAATGTGTGCTGTCTTCAGGCTGGGTTGAACAGGAATTAACCTTTCCTCTCCTTCTTCTGTCTCAGTACTTAATAACACTGTGCTGCTCTGCCTCACTCTCTTTTCCCTCAGAGATGTTCAGGACTTAAAGTCTTCCTGCGAGAGGGTCAAATGTCATTTAGTTTCTGTTACTTCCAGCTATAGCCTTGATGTACCATTTGCTACAGCTCCTCTCTTTGTGGTGATCGTACCTGCTGTCAGTTGTCGCCCTTCAACAGTCATCTTAAAAATAAATGATCCAAGACTGAATGTGATCTGCATGATTTGTTATACTAGCTGCCTTACTTCCACAAACAGTCATGAACATGTTACGGGCAAATCCTTCAAGGTGAAAATATTTTTTCTTGTTGCTTTGTAGCCATGCACATATTTTTTTTTTGTGATGAAAGAAAATATTCAAATAGTGTTGAATTGCTTTTGCATTGTCCAGCTTTATATTTATATCCTTGACCTTGTCTTGAGTAGTTTTGAATAGATTGCAGTTGAAAAAAAGTTCTTATTCATCTAATAAAGGACATTTCTTCTGATTGGCCAATTCAAACTTTTCAAAGCAGTGCAAACATGTTAGAGTCTGAATGTGATTTAGAAAGCAGACAGCACCAACATTCACCACAAGATAACAGCAGGACATCTGGGATTGGTCAATTATACACCCATTATTTGCTTATTGTGGAGCATAATGGTGGATTCAGTAATTTAATCACAAACTGTATGTAAAATGTTTTCCATGTATTGCCCTTATTAATCTGTGTACATGTGGGAAATGCTGGAAAATGTTGCTGTCTGGAAATACCAAAGGTAGCGTAGCAAGTAAAACTGTACGGTATACCTGTGCCTCGGTGGATATTTATATGCTGCAGTACACGTAAGAAATAAATGTGATCACATTCAGGAGAGGAGAATTGGGGAATGTGGGGCGGCAGTGGCTCAGTGGTAGAGTGGCTGTCTACCAACTGAAGGGTCGGTGGTTCGATTCCTCCTCCTTCCAATCATTGTTGGTGTGTCCTTGGACAAGACACTTTACCCACCTTGTCCTGCATGAATGACCTGAATGTTGGATGAATGGGTTGGTGGTGGTCGGAGGGGCCGTAGGCACAAATTAGCAGCCACGCCTCCGTCAGTCTGCCCCAGGGCAGCTGTGGCTAGCTTAGCTTACCTCCACCAGTATGAATGGGTGTGAATGAATAATGGTCTCTGTGCGAGCGCTTCGAGTCTGGACTTCCAGAGAAAAGCGCCATATAAATCCAAACCATTATAATTATTATTATTTATAATTAAGTGTGTGGCCTGGTGGCAGGTGGGTGCCCTCCACCCCTCGTCCAATTATAGTCACGTCTCACTCCAAAAAACAAATGTCACAGATCATATTGCCTCAACAAACCAATGGGTGATGTACAGCCTTTCATTTCATCTGTAGACTGTTTTTAAGAGATGGAGGTGATCACCATGACATCACCCGTTGGTTTATCAACATTTTGAAGTCAGACGTTTGGCAATTTGAACATCACCATGTTGGGTTTTTATGAAGGGAGGAGTGAGGAGGCGGGTCTGACTCTTGAACCCGAGGACACTGTCCAATGTGGATGAGTCTGGAGTTTACTCATAATGAACCTTGTTGAAGCCAATAATGTAATAACAGCTGATAATGTAATAAATTTGCCCTTTTTGAAATGTAATAGGCCAATAACGTAATACAAGTCCTGAACCGTAATAACTGTTGGCCAATAACGTAAAAATTTATGACGTTATTGGCCTGGTAAAAGAAAAAAAAAACTTTGCAAATGTAATAACTGAGCCAATAATGTAATAAATCATTACGTTATTGTCCAACAGTTATTATCGGTTCAGGACTTTTATTACGTTATTGGCCAGTTATTGCATTATTGGCCTATTACATTTCCGAAAGGGCAAATTTATTACATTATCAGCTGTTATTATGTGATTGGCTGTTACTCCATTATTGGCTTCAGCAACCCTCCAAACCTCCTGTCAATCAAACCAACCACAGATTTTCAGATGGACCATCAGACCACTGAGAAGAAGAGTTGACTTTGGCTAACAGCATCAAAGTGACTTGTGGAAAAAAATGTCTTCACTAAGTATTTAAGTCAATATATTGAAGTCCAACACCTAGTGGCCATCGGTGGTATTGCACAATTTTGCTCTACATTAACATAAACGTTGACTTTGTTTGTCAGTTATTACATTGTTAGCATCGCTGGTCTTTCCAGTGACGAGGTAATTACTGCACATGCTCATGCTCCACAAGAACACAATAATTGTTGGGTATACTGATGATTGCCATTTTACAATCCCGAGCGGGTGTGTGAGTGATTGCTGAATTGCCCCGAGTTTCGACAGAGCGATGCGTTAGAAAGCAGATTGGAGGAGACGCTGGGGGAGATAGGGAGGCGGGGCATGACACACAGACAGTGGCAATTAGTGGGAGAGTCCTGCAGAGGAGGGACGACAGATCCACAAAGCAGGAAAAAAAACAAAACAGGAGAGAGCAGGGAGGCAGGGAAGAAGAGGCAGAGTGTTTATAGATGAATGAGAGAGGGTAAAAAGCAGAGGGAAGAGGTCTGGGAGTTACTTGGCATCAATCTTCAATGCTCCACCACACTTTCATTACTTCTAGCTCAATGCAGATGAAGGCTCCTCTAAGTAAAATGGAACAAAAGTTCATTTAACTGCTGACCTCCTGTTACACACTGCAGTGGGCTTCACCTGATACCTATCGCTGCTGCACAGGCCAAACTCTTCTTATTAGGCTACGATCGCACTGCAGGGCTTAATGCTCAATTTGGATTTTTTGGTGAAATCCGATTTTTCAACACGCAACCCAAAAGTATCCCGCAGAAGAGGACATAATGACGTCATGCAGCGAGCGCGCTTCAGTGTTTGCAGAAGTAAACATGGATGATAACGGTGCAGCGTATTTTATGATTCTAACGTTGTTGTCCAACCAGAGCAAACACATGTACAACCTGATTTTAAGAAAAAAGTTGAAAAGGAAGAGAGTCAAGTTTTTGGCCGTGGTGTTTTGTGGATCAGTGGCAGCAACATCCATCCAGAGAAACACATGGGTGTAGGGTCGCAGCCCGGAGTGGTGGGACAGTGATGTGAGAGGCTTTAATGACACAGAGTTACGCAGATTAAAGACGTTTGTTGCGTACTGTGACGTGTCAGTCGGATAAATGCGACATGGCCGTTCAGACAGAAGTCGCATGGCAAAAGATCAGATCTGATTTAGGACCACACACATATCCAAGGTTACATTCACACTGCAGGCTAAAGTGACCCAAATCTTATTTTTTGCTCCTATGCAACCTGTATCTGATCTTTTTATAACAGTCTGAACAACACAGATCTGATTTTTTCAAATGTGACTCAGGCCACTTGGATATGTGTGTGGTCCTAAATCAGATACCTATCCAGTCTTTTGGCATGCGACTTCTGTCTGAATGGGCAGGTCGCATTTATCCGACCGACACGTCACAGTACGCAACAAACGTCTTTAATCTGCATAACTCTGCATCATTAAAGCCTCTTACATCACTATCCCACCAACTCCTGGCTGCGTTTCTCTGGATGGATGTTGCTGCCACTGCCTCACAGAACTTGACTCTCTTCATTTTCAACTTTCTTCTTAAAATCAGGTTGTAAATGTGCTTCCTCCGGTTGGACAACAACGTTAGAATCGTAAAATACGCTGCACCGTTATTGTCTATGTTTACTTCCGCAAACACTGAAGCGAGCTCGCTGCGTGACGTCGTTATGTCCTCTTCATGCGGGACACTTTTGTGTCGTATTTAAGTTCACACGGGAGATCACATACAAGTCGCATTTAATCGGAAATGTGAACGAACTTGCAAAAAAATCAGATTTCACCAAAAATCCGAATTGAGCATTAAGCCCTGCAGTGGGAACGTAGCCCAAGTGGCCTGGGTCACATTTGAAACAATCGGATCGGTGTTGTTCACACTGCTATGAAAAAATCAGATACAAGACGCATAGGAGCAAAAAAATCGGATTTGGGTCACATTGGGTCTCAGGCCCATTTGTTTCATTGTGTACATGTAATTTACAAGTCCTCTTATGTCTCTTTGATCTATCATGGCACATTCACAGGTTTAAAAAAAAGTTATTACAGATTTTTATTGAGGTACAGTTGGAGATTGTTCCACAAATGATAAAATCAGGAAATTGTTTTGTTACCGAAAGCAAATCAACAATTAACCAAGTTGTTAATTAAACCAAAAACATATCACCGAGTCACGCTGCTGCATTTTATGACACATTTCTTAAAGTATCCATGAACAGTTTATTTCCCATCGAGCTCAGCAGAATATAGATATTAATCTGTCTCAAAATAATCTCTAAAATGACATAATTTCCTCTTTAATCCACACCATTTGAAAAAACAAGCCTGTTTTAGGAAAGGATATTTAGAGAGCACAGCTGTACATACGTCATGCATTTTAAAGATTTGTAACTCGAGTCGAGACGAATGGGCTTGTGGCTGGATGCAGTGGATAAGCAGAGCTGAGGGAAATCGACAAATACGTACAAAGAGCAGTAACTTTTACATAAACTTTCAATTTTGAAAGAAGTGAATTTCTGACTCAGAGTTCACATTAAAAGCTCGAAGTGTTGGATGAGTTCAGCCCACGCAGACTGACCTCTGTCAAAGCCGCCGTCTGACAACAGAGACAACACATCCTCAGGAGCTGAAACTCAACAACAACTTTCTCAGGATCAGATGTTTTATTGCATGAAATTATTTCTTTGAAGTTTCATGTGCATGAGGATGAAATGGGAAGAAAACTATTTTGTTTTTATGTATTGATTTAATTTATTTCCCTGCACGCTTTAGCTGGTAATGGGAATCCAGGCATGATTGCAACGCCCACCTCAGCCAGTCAAAAGTTAAAGAGGACATTTTAGGAAGAACTGTTTGTGGAAATTAGATTCACTAAGCATGGCAGTGGAAAAACACTGACTGTAAAAAAATACATGTCTTAATGTCAGTGTGAAGAAATGGGAGTCGAGTGTAAAGTGTACGCATCTCTTCAGCTCCTCTGTGTGGACTGGCCTTTCAGAGCTCAGATGGAAATGTAAACGACTCAACCCTTCATCAGGTCTGACTTATACAGGAGGCCTGGTCGACAACATAACCACATGATGACTGACAGCTGACACTTTCCCACCAACTCTCAACTGTAGAAAGATACTGGCCAATGACGGACACTTGTTCTGCAACAGGGTAACTAAAGAACCACAACTGGGTAAGAGCTGTCTGCAACCAGGGTGTTTGGTGTTGCTGTTGTAACCAAATAATTTCCAGCAAACTATCTATCTATCTATCTATCTATCTATCTAACTATAGTATTATCCGGACTATTGAGCGCACCTGTCTATAAGCTGCTATTGAAATCATTCAAATAGTTTCATGTGGTCCACTCTGACCGGGTCTGATGTGCCGATGCTAAATGTATCGGCGGCACGGAGCTTGCTAGCTTGTAAAAAGCTAATGAGCTTCATGCCGTCGATACATGAGAAACACCGGTGTTTAAATTCAAAGCGTTGGAAAAAAGTAGTGGCTTATATTCCAGAAAATACGGTAAATGTCTTTTTTGCAACATTTTATGGTTTTTACCCAAATCTTGTGAGGGTTTTGTTTCCCATCATTTAGTTGTTTTTATCCAACATTTAATAGTTTTCACCCAATATTTATTTATTTATTTTTACAGAAGCCTATTGCATTCACATAAAAAAATTAACTCAGTTTTTACGAATTAAGACAATAATTATCTCGTAATTATGTGGGAACAAAAAATACATATATGTATGTATATAAAAACAGCTCTATTTTTCTGAGTCAATAGGACAGGTGTCCCTCTGAACTCCTTCTTCATGATTCAAAGCTAACCCCATTAGCCCTGGACTTAGCTAACCTCATTAGCCCCGTAGTTATCCCTGGTTAGCTTTGAATTATGCACTGTTGAAGGGTCTGACTGACGATCAGCAGCACCACATACAGGTAGAAGGAGCTCCTGCCTCCATTACAGAGGCACCACTGTCCCATTGACTCAGGAAAACAGAGCTGAATTTTTATTTTTTCATAAATCTGTTTCTCGTAATTACAAGAAAATCATCTCAGAAAAACAGACGATTTTTTATTATTTCATAAAATTCTGTCCCCTCCTGTAGATCAGAAAAACAAAGCTGGGTTTTTTGTAAATGCTGTTTTTTCTTGTAACTACGAGATAATTATCTTGTTAATTCAGAAAAACAGAGGCGAGTTTTATTTTTTAAGTGAATGCAATACGCTTCTGTAACTTTTCATCATAGGTACATTCACACAGGATGTAGTAAGGAGGTAACTGACATTTTGAGAAAGAGACAAAAACCCCCCAACTTTTCTTTTTTTTTTACAGTCTTTTTCATTTTATTCACTGGTGGGGTAAGGGAGGGGGGTAGGATTAACCCAAGTCATGATGCTGGGGTGATTTTGTCCTCACATACTAACTTTGGGAGGGTTTTCTGTCTGGGGGGATTGTGCCCAGTTGGGATTTTGTCGCCCATTCAAACGTTTACACCCTAAAAAACTCTGGGTGTTTATTCCCAGAAGTGGGTAAATACTTTACTGTGTACTGCCACCTCTTCACTTTGTTGTACTTTAACCCCCCCAGCTGTTGTTGCATATGATGTACCTGCAAAGGTTTCACAAAGATCTTTTAATTTGAAGGAGTTACAGGTACTACGGTGTACTGCAGTAAATTTTTTTTGTAACTGGTCGTTATTTGAAAAATAGTTTGTTAAAAAAAAATACCTTTACTTCCTGTATATTCTTCCAGCTTTGGCCCATTTCTCTTTTCTGGTAAAGGTCACAGTTCTAAGAAACATGTGATGTTCCTTCAGTGTTGATCTTCAAAGGCGCACTGCATATCTCTTGATGATGAAAAGCAGCTGACGCTCACACACTGTAAATCCAATAATCGTCTTAATAATGAATGTGCCCGGGATAATAACCTTCTTAAGAAGTGCAGCATTTACTGCAGGTATATTACAAACATAATTTAGTGGCACTGCCACAGAAAAATATTTGTTTGTGGTGGAGTTGATGATGGTGAATGTGAAATCTGGTACATTCATACATTATCCCCGTGTCTGGTTGTATGTGTAGAAGCTGCTGTATTAGCATGAGCTGCTGCCACAGACTGTATGCAGAATGGATGTAGCTAATGTGATGTCACCTGTTGGTTTGGGGGCTTGCATTTAAATGTCGCCATATTGGATATATGGAGCCAGAAATGTCCATATATGGACATTTACAATTTTTCAACTTGACAGTATTGGAAGTTTTCCACAGTATCAGCTCCTCAACTCACCTTTGGTACCAGGGTGACTGGACTGTACCACCTCCATGTAGCTGGTTGCCGGGCAAAGGACTAGAAAGTTATCTTCAGAATAACTGTGGTGGTGATGTCACAGGAAGCAGTTTGGAGATTTTTTCACTAGAGAAATTACCGTATTTTCCGGACTATTGAGCGTACCTGTCTATAAGCCACTATTGAATTTATTCGAACAGTTTCATGTGGTCCACTCTGACGTGACGAGGCTAAATGTATCGGCGGCACGGAGCTTGCTAGCTTGTAAAAAGCTAACGAGCTTCGTGCCGCTGATACATGAGCCACACTGGTGTTTAAGCCGCAGGGTTCAAAGCGTCGGAAAAAAGTAGCGGCTTATAGTACGGAAAATACGGTAATTTGTTCACTCGAGTTAAAAAATCCAACCTTATTCGTAACTTTTCCAGCCTGTACATGTAATTTGTAGTTTGCTGTTGGCTGTGTAGCTTTGAGCAACAGGACATATCTTTAAATATATATTCAAAAATTAGTTTCTGGTTGAAGAGCTTTCTGTGCTTCAAAACCATTTAGAAGAGCCAACAGGGCACAGGATCTGCCCCTGAATCCACCCATCATGGTCTTCAACATCATTTACTTTTTTTTTTTCGAGCTAGCTTAAGGAACTCGAGGTTAGGAGAAAATTGTAGTCCTCTTTGATAGAGAAAGAGTCCACTGTGACCTCAGATACGTAGTTATTTGCATTTAATCAAAACCTTTTATAAATCTTTACCTTTATTTAGTGTTGTTTTAATCAACAGAATCAGGCTCTTGGTAAGAATGCTAACATCCTCATGTCTGGTGTGGAGCTCATTTTAGATTAGTTACATTTTCACTAATCATTGTGAGAGAGGTTTGATTTGTTTGAAAGTGAAACTCTTTGAATGAAAACTCTTCTGACAGTTTCAGTTGTTTGCAGTTGCACAGAGTCACTTGTGAACCCCTGTGGAGTTTTAAGAATACCTCAATGAAACAGGTTTGTTCTGAACACTTTACAGATCTGGGCACCAGGAAGCCATTGAAATGAGGATTTGAACAAAACACAGACATCTCCCGAATCATTAAATTATAATTGTGTTCTTCAGATGAACAAAACGGATATGATTGAAAATTTCATGGTAATATGATTTTTGGTTTCTATTTTTTATTTATTTTTATTTTTTTTACATCTATATCAACTCATATAAGCAGTTTAGCAATCTGGCTTCAAAATTATTTATATTAAACCACTTTTAATCCATCATTTTGAATCCTCATACATTTCAAGCTGAGGTTAAAATCCAGGTGTAATTGGGTTTTTTCCTGTGCAGGTAAATTTTGCAATGACCTTCACCAAGACAAAAACTGACAAAAAAAAATCATTTAACATAAAAGTATTTTCCTTGCTTTCTCATTATTTTTTGCTATTTCTTCAGCTTATTATTTCTGTGAGTATTGGACCTCACCCTGCAGATCGACTCTCACCGTCCTCTGGATATTTCCCGAGTTGTAGATTCTTGCATCAAAGAGCTTGCTGGGGGTTCAGTGATGGAAATGTTTTTCGGATTTTGTCATGCAGAGTCTCTGTTGCGAGCTGCAAAGAGTCTTGATGCACGCAGCATGTGATGAACCACATCTGTAGACCATGTACCTGTGTATATAACCCGAGGCAAGGTTTTAATGAGCATTTACAAAACAAAGAAAGCACTGCATATCAAATGGGTAGGTAATCTCCCTCAAGTAATGAATTAATTGTTTAAAAGTTCCTGACAGTTAAAGATCAAAATCAACACTAAGGAAAAATGCACAAGATTTTTTTGTTAACTCAATTTAATATTCATATATTAATCAGTATTCAGTGTAGAATAGAAATTAATCCGAGTCATTTTACTGCATATAGTGATTGCCGTAGGGCTGTTTTTTATGAGATGTTAGCACTTCTTTATATGCAGGCCAAGATAAAAATAAATACTCTGAAGTATCTGTTCTCAAAAGAAAGAGCAGCTCAAATAATGTTAAGTACAAAGGAACATTTCTAACATATAACATACATGTCAAACAATAAAAGTCCTGTAGTGATTGAAGGGAAAATCCATCCAGTAAAACCAGCTTATTAAAATCTGTCACACAGTTCAGAGGCTTTTGCAGCAACATATGTTTACAAGATATGTTTACTTCACCTCAGTCACTTACAATGGGAAGCATAGAAAAGTTTAATTGTCTGAGTAGTGACCCCTGCCTGAGTGTGACTGCATTATTCAGGAGTTTAAGTAACAACAACACAACTGTCAGAATCACATCCAATGAATTTCCACATTGGATGAATTTCCAGCTGGATAAACAGGTTTGTAATATGACTACAAAACGGCCTGAACTAAAAGTGGATGGTTTTTTAGAAGTAAAGACAAAATTTCAAAGTCTAAACTTGTGGACCCACACATGCGAAATATCAAAAAATAAAAAGTATTCATGTTTTTGAATGTATTTATAAACTGAGATCATATCCATCTCTGCCAAAAAAATAATACTCTACTTCCTCCAACTTTCTCCAAGCATTTCTGTTTTCATAGGAGAAGATTTATTTATTTTTCCTTGTTAATTTTTTATTGGACTATGTTTTGCTATCGAGCAACAACCATCCTCTTCTCTATAATTTGTGTTGCTTAATTTGTTGTGGAGCAAGACAACAGCACTGAAGGGCCAACAGGGCACGTAGTAGCCAATTATCAAACACGGTGTCAGTGGTGGTTGGTGGAGGCAGTGTTACAGTTTGGATAGCGTGGTAAATTATTCCTTCTGTGGGAACTGTTTACGCTGTAGCTTGTGAAAGTTGTTCTGCCAGTGGGTCAGTGGGTCAGCCTGATGATCGCCAAACAGAGCCTCGCTGCAGATTATGGAGATATTGTGTTTATAAGTTTGCGTGGCAGCCACACTTGTGCAGCAGGGGTCTTTGGTGTTGGGTTCAAGGTTCACGATTCCTCTGATAAACAGCAGTTTGATGCTTTTAGTTGTGATTTTCATCAAGAGCAGATAAAAAAAATGGGATGTGGATCTGTACAAATTCTTTTTTTTTACATTGGGAGAAACACACCAGATGAAAAGATTGCTTAAGACTTTTGCCTTAACAAACTCAAAAAATAAACTCGCCAATTAACACTTTATGTGTAGACTGGTTCATTTCTGAATAACCTGAGCACAGGGTTACAGAGCAGGAGCTGTTTGACTGGGTTTCCAGTTTTTGTGCTGATGAGAACAGTGGCAGTCTTCTCAGCTCTCTCAACAGGAAATCACATTTATTTTACAAATCATTCACAATGAGTCACGCGCTCCCAGTGCACCTACTAGCTTAATTTTCAGGTGATATTATTGTGTTTCTGTGTGTGGACATTCCTTTAATCATTTCTGCTTTTTGAACCAAAAGGACAAATATTTGGTGGTTTCAGCTTGAGGTTATTGAGGTTTTTCTTTTTCATATAATATAGTCAGCTAAATATCTTTGGTTTATTGTCTTCAAATGATAACAATAACCAGAATTTGCAGCCTTTTTATTGATCAAGAAGATAATGCCCTCATTAATCAATATTGAAGTATACAAGAAATTAAAGAAATAGGTGATTTAGGTGTGTAATCCAGAGTATTTCATGTGAATCAGGTCAGAGGCATAAAGCACAAACACAAGCCATTTCTCTTTCTTTTTCTGTTCAGATTTTTTAAAAAACTACATCAATTGATAAATTATCCCTGCAGCACTCAATTTAATGAAAAAGTTCGACCTTAATCCTCACATTTACAAATGTAAACAGACTTTTTTTTTAACATAAGCTGAAAAATCTAAATAAGCTTGCTGTTTAGATTTCACTCTCAGTCATTCATTATACATGCAATGAGATATATTATTACCATTTTGAGTATCAACACCCCCTCCCTCTCCTCCATCCACCATCCACCCACACAGACACGTACGTTTTGAAGGTCACTTTTAAAGGACAGGTTTACCGTTTACATTTTTAAAACAAGCGAGCGTAAACTCCTACTGTATCTGTGTTTTACCACAAATATCATCTCTCTGACTCGACATCAGAAGCAGCATCACTGGCACCTGTTCGGGGTTAAATGCCACTCAGGCTGGCACGTAGCCAGCTTGGATTTCCATCTTAGTGCTGAAAATAAATGCTAATGGTTCTGCTTACCGTGATGGTGCCGAAAACAGGAGCGCCTAATCTCTGACATGATGCAGAAACATTTATTTATTAATTTCACTGAGCTCTGTGGACTTTAAAAAGCCATCTGTCAACGTACCTGTCAGCATCTGTTACTGTGACTGTTATTATTATGGCATTATGTTCAGAAAACTAAAGAAAAACAATATTTTAAAGGAAACTTTACGACATGATATGACAGGGAGATTAAGAGGAACAGGCTGGCTAGCGTTCTTTAAATGTGTCATTCCTCGTCTATTTTTATGTCTTTACCTCCATTGTATTCTTACATCAAAGGAAACGCTCCATTTTTGTTTCTCAGAGAAGGAGAAAGTGCTTTTCTCAGCCACATGATGCTGCTTTTCTCCTGCTGGCCACACTCTCTACTATACCTTCTGCTTATGTCTCTTCTTTACTCCCCTCACATATCCTGTTTCTGTATCTGCAGAGGAAATAACTCAGATGGAAGAGGGGACCTGCCAGCTTACTTGCCCATTCATCACAGTCTGTTTGTGGCCACTGTATGCAGCGGGTGAGTCAGCAGCAACCTGTGTACCGGAGGGTGAGGCTGCACCGCGGCTCTGAGGATGACTGAGGGGGCACTTGTGGTCTTCAGGAAAGTGGACAGCTGTGCTGCTTTTGGCATGCTGTCAGACATCCTGCTCGCTTGCCTGTCTGCCTGCCACCTATGACCCGGCCCTGCGCGGCTGGAATGCTAATGAGCGCGGCATCGAGCATTGTCATTGGAGTACGCTCTGAAATGTCATTAGCGATGAGGCCAACCCATGCTAATCGCTAACATCTTGAAAAAGGCTGCTTCTGACTGGCCTGAATGAGCTGTGATAGCTGATGATTGTTATCTGCTCGCACTGCGCCCGTCACTGTGTCGCTGCACCTTTGAATGTGCCGTGACGGAAAGCTCAATCTCACATCCCGCTAAGAGGATTGACAATGCAGCCAAGGGTAAAGTAAATAAATAAATAAATAAATAAAACCTCGGTGGCAAGTTGATATTTTCTCATTGAATGGTCATACGGAGTATCAGGTAAAGCTGTTTATGTGATGATTTGGTGAATAAGCGATTTGTCATAGAAAATCCAGCTGATCCAGGTTGGCTTATTTACTAAAGAGTTATATAACTTCTATAAAACCCTTCCTGCGCCTCACATTGAATTATGTTTGTAAATGAGCATTACATTTTTATTCAAACCCGACACCTGTTCAACAAAACAAATAACACCGAGATGTTCTGCTCACTCTCTCCGTTTCTCTTTCACATGGACGTTCACGTGCATGATGTTTACCAATTAGCATTTCAAAACAATAATATAATAGATGTTTATCTTGTGCGTTTTGCCATTTGGCTTCCAGACGCTGGTGTGAAACTGTTTATTTCAACCACAGCGTCTTAGGATGAACTGTTCTGCTCGAGGACACAATGACAAAATGTTTCTAACTCTGTCAATACAAAACATGGGTGTTAATAAGTATCTCATCAGCAGAATAGCAACAGTAAGTCTTTTCTTTGTCTTGAAATACACCCACCACAGGGCTGCTTCACAATCCCACAGTTCAGAAAACCAGGAAAGGAGAAGAAGCCAGACTTGACCTAATGTAATCAGGGCATTCTGGCTCGATCCATTTTACATTGTCCAAGCAAGGCTGAGGAGGTCCGACCAGGTGAAGCCTCGAGTGAGTAATACTGATAAATGCACATTCACAGCTTCCTTTAACTGAGGTTGATCACAAATTTGCTCATGCTGAAATGGAGAAGAGGCGTGCAGCGTGGTTTCCACCCAGTGAGCAACAGCTACTAATGGAAGCTGATGAGGATATAAAGCACATAATATGTAAAACATGAATAAACACAGGAAACATGCTGTTTAGTAACTACAAACAAACACAGCTTATGGTCAGCTATAAAGAGGATTTTACTTATTTATTTAGGCCTCTATTCCACACTAAAGTTAAATGCTTTAATCTTCCAAGATTGTATGGATTCATGGATTATATTTGTTCTGATGGATCTTGAAGACTGAACTTGAAAAGCTTTGCTTCCTTCAGCCCCTTCTTGAACTTGCACTTTCTCACACTGTGCTATTTTTTTCCCCTCTATTACATATACTGTTTGTTTTCATCCTTCTGCTTGTTTGAGACCAATAAAAATCAAATCACATTAATAAACAATAACATGGCAACTGAATAGGAAAATAGCTTAAAAATATACATTCACACCCACTGCTGAGACCTGAAACCAACACAAAAGGGACTGAATGTGTTCAGCACAAACATTCATACACTTAGAGAGAACTAAAAATATCCTGAATTTACTGATGTGGTGCAATAATGTGACATATGTTAGTCTGACAGCTGTGTAATTTCTGTCATGCCTCATGTAAGATACACCTTTATTAGATGTTCTTATCATCTCAACAGCTGGAATAATATGTTTATCAAACCACTGGCAACAATATAAACAGCAGCCTTCATAAACACAACATAGCAGTGACAATTAGCATTACTGAAATAATAACAGTCACAATGGTGAAATAATATCTGTACTTAACTGAATGGCACAACATAGCGCTGGTATTTTAATACAAATAAGTAAAAATAAAGCAAAGTACAGGTACTAAGAAAGTGGAGTAACTGTAAAAAATAAACTAAGCAGACCGTGTAGATTTGGTGAAACAGCCCTCGGGTGTGACCTACTGTTACTATAAATATACAGCCTGAGTTTTAGAGCTGATACCAAAACAATATTTTCTTCAATACTGTAAGATGTTCACAACTTAGCAGTTGCCGCAGCATCTTCTTAGTGAAGTGTGTGGCTCTCGGTGTTTAACACTTTCACGGAAGAAACAAGAAGACAAATGTCACTAAAGTGTGAATACCCACTCGAGCATTGTCCTCATGTTCATATTTAGTTTTTTCCACATCTAGATATCATTATACCCTTTTTGTTCACACTGAAGATCATCCATTTCTCTTTCTCTATGAACGGTTTCTTCTTTACGCCAGAGGAAAAACAGCATTTTTTTTTTGTTACATCCATTACCCAACAATTATTCAACTTGACAGGGTTGGCTACTGGGGCATTGTAGTAATCGTAAATAAAGTAGTTTGAAAATTGTTTAAAAAGTTTTTTTTAAAATAGGGGAATCAATGCAGGAAACTGTATTTGTATTGTTCAGTATTGTAATAACAGGCAGTGGTCACTGCAGCACAGGTGTAGGGGAAGTACACACAACTCACTAGTGAAGGTCATAGTCATTGCTGTAGCTAACAATTAATGCTAAGGTGAAGAAGAGGATACTGGCAGGATCATATCTTATTTTATGCATACCAATGAGATGGTGATGGCGGACCCGCTTTACCCTCTCACTCAAGCAGAACATTACTCACAGTGGTAAATTGTTTCTCATACTGGTTGTGTTGATCCTCATATAAATGGACTGTTTGGCTCTTTAATTGAGACATGCACTGCCTGCTAGTTTTCTGCTGATTAAAGACTGACCTGTCCTAATGAATCCCAAATGCACAATCAAACGTGGTACCTTGAAATGTTTACATATCACCAGCACTTTCTGAGCCAAATAAATTCATGTAACCTCAACGTTACTTTGTCTTGTTGGCACAATAAAAGTCCGAATAATTAATTTAGTCAAACAGTAAAAAAAAAAAATACTCTAGAAAGATGTTTATTACCAGTAATGTAAAATGAACTTACTCTCTTGTTGTGTATTTTCTGCCAGACAGCTACAATTACCAACATCCACATTTAC
>OOFC01013303.1:39400-68830 GCA_900323345.1 Pseudochromis fuscus | reverse complement strand
GTAGTCAAACAGTAAAAAAAAAAAAATACTCTAGAAAGATGTTTATTACCAGTAATGTAAAATGAACTTACTCTCTTGTTGTGTATTTTCTGCCAGACAGCTACAATTACCAACATCCACATTTACATTGATGGCCCATTATACTGCAATTACCACTACAGCATCATGCCATAACTTAAAGTAATGATCTAAATCTGGCCAGCTGCACTTACAGCTTCTCCTCGATGACTCATTGTGTTCGTGACCAGATTTTAATGTTCAAAATAGCCAATAAATACTGACGTTTTTATAAAACGGGCTTAAAACAGGTTCCTCAGATTCTCCTCTTCCTCACCGTCATCCATATAATCATGCTTGCATATGACCCTGCTCACTCCGAGAAAGCCACTCTCCATCTGCTGCGGTAGGAAGCGAACACAAGCTGTTTTCAGCTCAACACATCTAACTCACACACCTGTTACTGTTAGGCAGACTTAGGCTGCTCTTGGCAGCCCACACAATATTATAAATTGCTGCCTGCTGCCTCCACTAAATGTAATGGGCTATATCAAGTTTACCAAGGAAAATTGCTCCACTCCTTCATGCTACTGTGATTCTAAGTAATTGTGACCTTTACAGAGAATAACTTGTCATTTAGATTTTCTTAGCTACAAACTTTCTTCAATTTCCTCTCGATGTGTTCTCACGGACACAGAATAAAGGGAGGTGTTATACTATTAACACCTTGCAGGCAAGTCGGTGAGAACTGATGAAACCACACGAGGGCATTTTGATGCACAAAAGCCATTTACACTCACAAATCACTTTTACCCCAAATGAGGCTGGGAAAATTATCTCATTAAAAACCTTCCATCTACTCATCTATCAGCTTTACCTTTCACTGGAACACAGCCGTTGTGCAGAAACTGCCTTAAAAGTTTTTCTGCCGACTGCATCACATCATGGCGTACTATCTTTTCTACTAAACCGCATTACATGATGTCAGCAATTAATTTATCAAACCTCACTGAAGCTACAAGAAGACAAAAAGCCATCTGGCACCAAAAACCGAGCATTCTCAAATGTTCATCCAAAAGCTCATAACAAGTAGTTTTAGACAGTCAGATGCTGATGAATGGGTTCAGAGCAGTTTTGCAAAAAAACATTTGCTAAACACAATTTCCTTTGTATCCAGGCTCTGCCCACGGATGCGTTGCGCCAGTTCAGTGTTGTTAGGAGTTTTGCTTCCCCAGTGACCACCTGCAGTGCTGCAACAACGTCGAGCAAACCCAGAAGCTACAAAACTTTTATGGTTTATGAGCTTGGCAAGCAATTTTCATTAAAAAAGATGGATGCCATTTCAGGGTTCAGTATCAAGTTTGCATAATGCATCCAAGATTCTGCCTGACTGTGGGGAGATCCAAATATCCACCTCTGTACATGGCATGGACTGTATCTTGGTGGGTTTTCCACCACATTTCCTGAGGCCCTGTTTACATGTGACTGATAGGAACATGTGATATGTATCTGGATAAAGAGATATCCCATGATAAAGCAAGGTATGAATCTAAAAATAGCTTTTATAGTCTCAGTGAGAAAATGGCAGCTGGTCGGCTTGAATTCCTGCTGGTTCGAGTATATTTCAACACGTTGCAGTTTTTATGTGATCAGAACCAAAAGGTTAATTTAAACCAAAACTATTCCTGCAGCAGAGTCCACTTCCCCGCTGTCCATCTGTACGCTCTGTTGTTCAGCACAATATAACTGGCTGCACAGCTGCCTCCATGCTTCACTGTGCCAATGGCTCCCGACCGCTTTTCTTTAATGTGCTGCGTCGGAAGACAATTGTAAAGGGAATTGGTATTATTTTTATCGACCAACAATAAAGATTATGGCAAAACCACTAACAAAAGGAGCCAAGTGGAGTATTATTGAAAAATATTATGGAGAACATTTGCAATATGCTGTTATTCACATGGTTTTTTGTGGATGAAAAAAAAAATGCAATTTAAACTTTTTTTTTATCCACAGAAATGCGGCTTCCCTGCTACACTGATCACAACCGGGCTTCTTCATAGGTCTGGATTTGACTGATATGTTGGCTTGATAACCATTATCTGTCATTGTTTTCTTCTCTGTCTCAAAACTGTCAGTCTTGTAAATTACTTGTCATTTTTACTTTTCTGAACAAATCTGCCGACCTGAATGCTGAGAGTCCTGCCGGCATCAGACGACTGTGTCTCAAACCAATCACATTCATTAAGCTTTATTTTCCTCTCTTCTTTTTCTAACAGTGGACACTCGACCTGTCAGAGCAGATAAATCACAGATGGATTAATGGCGGCTCCATTACAATACTCATCGCTATAAAATGCAACACTTAATGATATCAGTTACGCTAAAAATGACACTACTGTGAAAAAGTTCTTTTCGTTCTGTATGCGGGAGGCAGGATTTGTGGTGAAACTGTGGATGAAGGCAGCTTGTAGCCGTGCTCAGATAACTCACTGACTACAATTACTAAGAAAATGAAGGATGCAAAAACTTTCAGAAATGCACACGATCCTCAAAGAGCTAATTCGGCTGTGGGTGTTGTGTGTGGTGCTACATGAGCCGGCTAAAAGTCTAAATAAAAGCCTGCCTTTACCATTCTGGTTTCCCTAATACTGTACAGTAGTGATTATCTGAAGCACAGAGCAACAGGCCAATGAATCACAGTGTTTCTGTCAGTCATTTGAACCCTGGCACAGAAATGTCCTCAGGGTTAATTAAAGAGGAACAGTTTTCATCTCTAGATGTAAAGCAAGAAGAAAAATATGTTTTGATTTGCTTCAGGGAAACTGTTGCACTGAAAATGAAAATAACAGGTTATTGTGAGTTTAAATCTGACCCACGTCTGGCAACTAGGGGTGGGTACCTTTCACATTTGAACCGATACAGTACCGATTCCCGGTACCTGGGAATCAATACCAGTACTCAACGGTACCAATTTTCGGTACTTTTGTGTGTGGTTATGTTTTAAAATCTCAAAAATTTTCAATCTAACATATTAATTTCTCAATATATAGACTTCAACAAATATATCAAAACATCTTACTGTTTGTTTTGTATCATTGCAGTTGCTTCTTAAGCCTTGTACGATTATACAACTATTACCAACCAAAAAACAGTATAATCAAAATGTATTCATACTGTGGGCATTTTGCTTACTTTTCTTTTGAATATATATTTTTGGGCCTTTAATGTTCTTGATGGGGACAGTGGAGAGAGGAAACAGGGAGAAGAGGGAACGACATGCTGTAAATATTCACTCCCATGGCCGCTGCATCAGGAGCTACAGCCTCTGTGTGTGTGTGGCCGCTCAGCAGCTGAGCTACTGGACACCGGGCTGATGTTTTCTACACATCGTGATTTCCCAAAACAGAATAAATACCACACATAGCAACACAAAACTGCGTTTCTAGCTTAATCATGTTGTAACTAGAATACCCGCTGAAAAAAAATAAAAATCATGAACCGCCGATAGTTATACTGCCACCGGTACTTCCGTCATTATAAGCTAACAGGTGCCGTCTTTTAATAAAAAAATTTAAGTATTCCTGGCCTTGCACTTGATGTCACAAATATTGCAGCGAGTGTAATTTGTATCACATTTTGAAAAGTGGAGCCGTACTTTTGACCGCTCTCTATCAGCCATACTCACTTTGTTGACTGAACCCGCGGCGACTGACGTCTTTTGCGTGCAATGCTGTGTTCAGGTCCGGCATGGAAAATCGCCCACTCTTCCACTCCCTCACAGCCACAATGATGCGTTTAGGTACCGAAACATGGCACCGTTTGATTTTACGTGAATCGATACTCAGTAGTACCGACGGAATTCGGTCAGTACCTAAAAAAGTACCGAATTCGGTACCCATCCATACTGGCAACTACGACAGGACTTGTTTAGAGTCCAGAAGGAACCAGTCTTATTAAAGCCATGATGCAACACCTTTATTGACATTTTTACACTGTGCTGATGTCACTCAGCGGTAATACACTACAATACAACCCCTCCGTGCAGAAGTAGGAGGAGTCTGATATTGAAATGAGCACCTGTAATATAATTCTCATGTATTTAAACCTCGGTTGTTTTCCACTGGGTTGTGTGCAGAGGGTTTTCTGCTGGTACAGAAACAGACTTCTACACAACACTCACATGACTCTGTCTTGCAGCGACACGCGAGCACACTGAGGACTGGACAAATTAGCATACAGTTCAGACGGCCACCATGTCAACTGTGCAAGAATCCGCTCGCAATTAGGAAAACTTTCAATCAGCTCCACCTTCAAAGTGAGAGTCTACAATTGAAAAAGAAAAGTAAACCACCAACCACAAGAACACAGGGGAGTCCAGCCTGTGCATTTTTATCTCAGAAATAATTATTTTTTAATTCCAGGGAACTGATTAGGGGATTGACATGATTATACAACAACAGCCAGAGGCAAACTTATGTTATCTTAAAGTCTGTTTGTATATAATCAGATGTTCTGATGTGGAAGTTGTGAAGGTAGAGGTGTATTATATTTATTACTGTAGAGCATCAGCATGTACACCAAACAACTTCAAGCCTGTGATGAGGCAAAGAAAAATAAAATACTCATGATGTTTATACTTATTACTTTAGGGCTGTTTAATGTGTCAAGTATCACAGAGCCACTGTGAAGTGTGCAAGCTTTCTTTTTTTGGGGGGGATAGCAACATATTGCAGAAGTTTAGAGTTTAATAATGAGCATTTTTTCCCCCCCTCAAGGTCTTTTGAGCACATTCAGATATTTGTCATGTTCAGTTCATGGACGCAAACCACCAAACCTTAACCTCATCTCTGTTGTTGACTTGAACAATAGACTAATTAATGTTTAATAATCATGTTTAATTTTCCAGAGGGACACTTATCTTTTCAAAAGTCAATGGAAAGAGTTTCTTCGGAGAAACCTTTTATCATCAGGCCAATTCCACGGCTTTGATGTGAGATAAAGCAATTGAGAATCACATTAATACCAAAGCATGGTTGGGAAGATTTATCTCAACCAGCTAATGAGGCTGGGAATGTTTCCAGTGTGCATAATCAAATGCAGAGGAAAAAATACAATACATTATTAGCATATAACAAATAAATACTAAAACAAATCTGCCACTGCAGGTACAAAGGAACGAGTGGACTGTGACAGAACTGGAAAGATTATAGAGGAATTACCTGTGAGAATAAATGCTCAAGATACACGACTGTTTCTCATTAATATTTATTATCTTTTTATTTTTTTAAGGAAAAACATAAGAAAAACAGCTTATCTAGTGAGAAGAGTTTACTATTCCTTTATGGTGTATTTATTAATAGTTTCAGAATATATTACACATCCAGGTTTATTACAACTTGGCTGTTATTCCCATGGGACATCATCTCTATCAGAAATGACAACAATGATTTCTGCAGACACTACAGTATCAGTTTTTCTGATTTAAAAAATGATGATAACCTGAAAAGGAAAGCAGCAAAGACATTTTTCCATCAACTGATTTTTGAAATGTCAGCCACTGTCCTCATTTCGAACTTCTCTGTATCAAACCGAACAGATTACATTCAACCATCATTAGATATTGGCAGCACTGTGGCGCAGTGATTAGCTCCTCACCGCCAGAAAAACCTTGAACCTTCTTGGGGCTTCCTCCCACAGTCCAAAGATATGAACGTTAGGTTAATTAGCGAGTCTCTGGCGTTTATCCATCGGTGTGACAGCGAGTGTCTGTCTCTCTGTGCTGGCCCTGTGATGGACAGGTGATCCGTCCCGGGTGTATCCCACCTAATGCCAGCTGGGATCGGCTCCAGCTGTCTGCAGCCTTCTTAAGGATGAAGCAGGAAACAGAAAGATCAATTATTGGATATGGTCACACCTACACATGCAGAAAATGTCTCTGATTTACCAATAGGAAAACTATCAGCGGCAGACTGGAACGCAAACTTTTATTTTCTGGCTAATAAGCTGATGAGGTATGAATCCAAGTACCGTATTTTCTGGACTATAAGCGACTACTTTTTTCCTACGCTTTGAACCCTGCTACTTAAACACCGGTGTGGCTCAGTATCGGCGGCACGAAGCTCGTTAGCTTTTTACAAGCTAGCAAGCTTCGTGCCGCCGATACATTTAGCTTCGTCACTTCAGACCCGGTCAGAGTGGACCACATGAACAGGTGCGCTCAATAGTCTGGAAAATACGGTAATCAAAACCACTTTATTTAGAGGTTAAACTGAAAGTGAGCCTCAGACAGTTTACTTTAGCTTTGTTTTCTCCTCCAAGTGACTAAGCTGTTGGCTCGTGTAAAATCTGTACAATCGTCTCCACACTGGTTGCCCTTTAGGAAATGCTTGTAGAGATGGCATTACATTCCCCGATAATTTTAATGAACTAAGTGAGTACAGTGTTATAATAACTAATCAAACGGATGGCCCGATAGAAAAATTAAATCCCAGCTGAAAAAAAAAAAAAAAAAAAAATCGAGGGACTTTGCTCATTAATCATCACCACAATTAGTGCCTCAGACGTGTCACACAGTTTGTGTTGTGCAGTCACAGCATCGGCTTTAATGTAGGCAGTCAAATCACAGCTAACTGCCCGCTAAAGTGAGAAAACACTCCCAAGATATAGTAATGATTAGATTAGTAGCCAAGTAAATTACAGAGAAAATGTGTCTTTCAGCCAAGCATCAAAAAGATGCTGTGAAAACATTCAGAATTGCAGATGATACTGACAGAGCTAATTAAGCTGTGGGTGTTGTGTGGTGCTAAATGAGCTGGCTACAGGTTCTAAATGTAAGGCTGCTGTTACGTTACTGTCATCCTGGCTCAGTGTGTGATTATCTAAAGCAGAAAGGAGCAAATTAAAATGTTTGTGTCTGTCGCCTCAACCAACCTGCCGCAGATTTCCACAGCATTTTATCTTGAATGGGAGCATAAGCAGGAACGAGGCTGTTAATTTTCTGTTTCTGTTGTTGATTAAAAAAAATTGGATGTGTGATTAATTGAAAATATTACTCGTGTGATTTATATCTCCTTGTTCCTGTCCCTCTGTGTTATTGATGCACAATTTGTATATGAAACAAGAGCAAGATTAACGACCCTTGACGGTGAAATATTAAATGATCCAAATGCAAATACACTGTATGGCTCTGCCCGGTTTTTGTAATTCAATTCAAGGGCAGAAATTAGACTTGCAAAACTTCACCCATACACGGGGAAATTACACCGAGATGTAGCCTCGCTGTAAGTGGCAAACAACAGGGAAATGAAACATGCACCAAAAAGAAGGGACCATCCATCTAATGGGATTCTACTGCAAATTCTCTGCATTTCACTATAACTGGCTCTCACTGGGGGATAGTCAACAGTGGAATAGCTTTCAGACACTTCAGCACACACACAGAGGACGACTCCAGCGCTCCAGATCCCACGTAACAAGCATTATTGCATGTAAATCTCTACAATGAAAGTCATCTTTAATTTTCTATAGAAAGAATAACAGCGCTGCAATAGAATAATGTGGACTCCAGTAAAAAAAAAAACAAAGCTTCATTAGACACGGTAATAGCCTCACTTAGTGATGGCAGGCACAATGACTGTGGCGAGCATTAACTCTGCTCATTACAGCGATTTGAGCCTCACTGTGATCAACACATCGCCAGCATATGATGAATTGCAAATTATGGCCTATTTTTTTATGACATTTCTGTACTACACGGCAATTATTGTGTATTTTTAACCTTAATACAGTCGTGCATCGATGTAAATCTTTCACTTGCATTTGTGTCTCAAAGCATGACGTCTCTCTTGGTCTTTTTAACAGCACGAGCAGATCACAGCACTTCCTCTGTGTGCACTCATTTGTGGTGGGAAAGAAAGTGGAGGGCTGGATGACAAATTTGGAGGAGGGAATGTGATTACTGAGACATTGGCAGCAGCAGTTGTCACTGCTCCTGCAATGCTTCAGACTACAGCCATCCTTTTCAAACTTCTCACAAGTAATCCAAGAGAGTGAGCTACAGCTGCTTACAGATTAAGACTGATGGGAATATTTGAAGGCGCCATTTGACCTTCCTCGCACTTCAGTAAATGATTTGGTGCAGTCATGTCACATCGGGCGCGATGAAAGTTCAATAACCTTTGCATCATTCTCGCTCTCAGCTGCAGAGAGAGGTCCGGGGAATGACAAATCTGGAAGAAAGAGTGACTCCACCGCAGCAGAAAGGACTGTTTGAATAGAGATGGCAGGGATTCGTTTTTTACGATTATTTTTCTAATGTAAATGCAACGACTTGTGTTAAATTAAGTAGTGTGCTCAAGTTATTAGTCTCACATTTTCCCTTTCCTTCTTTCTTTGTGGCTGGCAGGTTGTAAATGGGGCTTATCAACTTAGCTGGAGACCCTCACATGCTCACATCTAGCAGGATTTAGTCAGTTTTGTTGTGTTGCTGTTGGATGTCAACTTGCAGTGAGGCCCAAACAACCCACTACCACTCAACTGGGTACATTTCAAAAAGGAAACCCAAGGAGTACTACTGTTGCAGATGACCTGTCGATCATTTTCACTGTGGAAATAAAAGCTTTATGAGTCCTAGCTCTTCAGGATGGACATGTTTCTTCATCAACGAGGATCAAAATCAGACAAGGACAGGCTGCAGTTTGCAAAACCAAACAAAAAAAACAACGAGTAGAGATGTTGTGCAGCAAACTTCTGCAGAAACAAAAATCAACCTTTAAAAAAATTATGGAAAGTGGAAGCAGAGAGTAAAAGGAACATGACCCAAAGCAAACCAAACGTCATCGCTGTGATTTATTGAAGATGTCACCGCTGACTGAGGATGCAGAGGTATACAGCAGCAGTCTGTGCTTGGATCCACCTTTGTATATCAAACTGATTGGATAATATTTCAGTATTCATCAGCAGGACAACAACAATAAACACACAGCAAAAGCAGCCAAGAGTTTTAAAGGATGAAGAGAAGAGGTGGAAAGTCCTCAACTGGCCGAGTCACTCACCTGATTTCCAACTGATCAACACTGAACTAACATCATGAGGAGAAGACCCTGGAGGCCGTGACCAGGGGAGATACTGTGCATCTGTTGAATTATATGGGTCAAAAAAATGTTTTCTGACTTCAAAAGATGATTTTGTTTGACTTGGTGTACATCTGTCAAATTACATTTAAAGCCCTAAAATGTGAGGAGTGTGTGTTTAAAGGACCACAACTTCCACACAGTTCAGTATAAACCCCCACAAATTATAGCCTTAGAAGATTTTAATGCAGAATCCAATATTTTATCTATTTTGCAGCTAAAGTGTAATTGTCCAAAAACATATTATCTGTGCTGGTAATACAGACAGAACAAAAATACATTTGCTTTTATTTCTGTCAAACCCTCCCCCCAAAGGCAAGTTAATCACCAAAAGCAGTGTCAGTGTTACTTCACAATGCATATCATTATATCTGAATGTAAGTGTTACTTCCATTATGAACCTCAGCAGGATTGTAATCTGAAAATGCTAAATGAACTGTGGGCTGTTTAAGGACTATCCAGAAATATGTCTGCAGCATTAGTTATTTTTCAGACCTAAGCGTTATTGTCATTACTTCCTCCCTTTCAGCGTTGGCTCCACCACAGCACCACAGCTTTCTGTCTGAGCGCCCGAGTCCAGCTTTGAACTGGAGCTGCAAAGTGTCGAAATGATGTCACCACTCACAAAGTCTCCGAGTTAATTTGACAGTGGCGAATGGAGAGAACGTAAGCTCAGCTGGGGTGAAAACACTCATCCTCACAATTCAAAACTAATGAGAAGATGTTTGGAAATAGAACAGAAATTACTGTACAGACAATCAGCAATCTCCATCTACTGCAGTTAGGACTCGTTTAATTGGCTGTCTGGTCTGGAGCATTTTTATTGATTTGATGGAGCGCTTGAGATAAAGATGTGTAATTTGATATACATGATGTTTTATTCACCTTTCAATCCAAATGCAGTGACAGCTGATGTTTTATACATAATGTCACACTACACTATATCAATGTAGATTCACTTTGGAAATTACATATATTTATGTTTAAAGCTAGTTTTCACTCCTGTGATTCAGCATGTGCTTTAACTGTGACATCTGTCTTTATATGTGTAGAAACAAGTGGCTTGATTTTGATTTTTGCATCTCATTCAAACTCTCACTGCACTCCAAAAGGTAATCTTAAGTTATTTAGTCTGATTTGCAGATGTAAATACTTTCTCTCACTCTTGTCTGTGGAAGTGCTCTTATTGTTTTCAGTGCACTTGAAAGGAAGGTCAGTGTGTATCGTTCGCGAGCATCAAGAAATTAAGAATAATTACAACTTCACTAAAAATCAATTAAACAGGTTAACGCTAAACTGAAAACAAGTATTCTCCCAAGGGCATAAAGCTTTTCACTTGTTTTGTAATTACTCAACATTTTTTTTTGGGCAAAATGTCAAATGAAAACAGAAAATAAGAGACAACAAATGAGACAATAATCTTCACATATGGCTGCGTTTCCAAGCGCAGTGCAACTCCCACATTAGTATGAGGTGCTAATTGTTGTTTCATATGCATCTTGTTGCTGGAGGAGGAGGGGGGGGGTATAACCAGTCACAAGGGATCACATCCATAATTCATTATTTTACCTATGAATTTAGATCACAAAGAGGGGAGAGGCGCTTTTATGAGCTTGGATTAACAGTCTGTGTGTTAATATCTGTGATATGTTCATTGTGCAAATACGGAGTCAGTACGTTCATGACTAATGAGTTAAAAGAGGCTGAAGTCAGTCTCACAAGGTGGATGTTGCCAACATCACCTGAAAGACACAATCTCTGCCATCTGAGACATATTCTTCTGTTCATTTGTCAATATCACTTGCCATTTTCTCTTTCAAGGGCACATAAATGAAAGGTTGAGTGCAGACACTGAACCTAATTATGCTGATGGTTGTGGAACTCTAAAAGCCGTAGGTCATTAGCTCTCATAAAGGTCTACATGCCGTCCCCTGAGTGACGTTTTGCTGAGGACAGAGAGATGCATCTGATGCATTTTTATTATAGACTTCACAATGACTGCGGAAGGAGGTTGGTCGATAAAACAAAGGCTTGAGGAGCATCGGGAGTGTATTGTTTTTTCAACTGTCATTCCTGCCATCGCATGTTTATATTCAATCTATGCTCTGTATGCAGGCCTGGATCATATATCTGCAGAGAAAGGCGTTATTGTCGCTGCAGCTTTATGCAGAAGGTTTTCACTGCAGGATTTCTTCTAAGAAATGAACTTCAAAACGATGAATGTGCGTCTGTCCTTTATATCTTCCTTATCGTCGCACTCAGGATGCTTCCTGAGTGCGAAGTTTACACATGCCAGACACCTGGACGACATAATCTCGAGAAAAATACTTCATTTACTGCTACTGAAAACTGCAGCAGTTCGGTGTTTCTTTCTTAAATGTGAAATTCTTGTGCATGTCTTGAGATGGCAGTTCTCCCGCGGGACATGTATCTGTCTCCTCCACACAATAAAGCCTGATTTATTTTCAGTCCTCTCTGTGCATTCGATAATGTAGTTTAATCTGATTCGAGGCAGAATCTTGGCATCCAGGTAGGGAATGCGTCTATTTGTCTACTCTTGGATTTGGATCCATCTTTCTCTCTGGGACCTAAAACAAAGCATGTGCTGGATGTGAGCCACTACACAGACGAGTAGCTCAGAAAATGATCTTCAGCATGCATCAATCCAGCAATGATTCAGGTGGGGAGGCTGAATGGAGCTCGTCTGCAAAGCTCTCATTGCAAAACAAACAAATTAAGGTGTCTGGGTAGTCGCTCTAGGCATTGCATTGGAATGATAAAGGCTCATGGTAGAAGAAGCTTTATGATTACATTACACTACGTTTATTCTGTACTGTATATATTACACGTATCCAACGTCTTTGAGATACCAGGATATCCTTCTTAACACATGTAACTACTGCGTGAAACCTCAAAGGTTAATGATGTATTCCATATAAAGGTCACATATAGATTTTTAATAGTTTTAATTATTACAACCAGGTCACATATGGAAGACTTATGATGGTGCATCAATGATAAAATTGATTTTTTTTGCACTCTCCTCAATATGTTATCACATCTCTGATACAGAAATAACACAATTTGCACTAATCTTGCATTAAACTGGTTGGTAACATGGTTTTATCTTGTTAAACACAATGCCTGCAAGGTGCTTTGAATCCAGGTGACATCCTGCACTGAGAGCTCATTAAGACTGTTTCACAGGTGATCATGTGTTAGGAATAAGTAGGAAGAAAACATATCAATTAAAAGACTGCTTCAGCTTAACAAAACATACAAACCCTGGTCCAAGCACAGCTGTCAGTTTAGTATAAAATGTGTTAGAGACACCACAAATATATTTGTTTTTTTCTTTTTTTGTCTTTGTTAAAGCTGAAATATGTCCTGATGCAGTTCTGCTTGTATATGTACATTTGTGTACTTTGCATGTATCACTTTCACACAGCATCCCTCAACCGCCAGTCAGAGCAAATAACATGGTGTGTACAGCAAAACAACACATAATGAGGGTAAACATAGGCGGCGTAAACGTGACAACAGCTGCAATGCATTCATTGTTTCCTCTGAATGTGTTAACACCGTCTCTTACAAAAAGAGACACCTTCATCCAAATAGCAATCTGAGGCACTGAAGAAGCATCAGTCATTTAAGTGTAGTGTGTGTGATTCTGTTTTAGCAGATATTGAAAATATCTCCAGTGATGCTCACAAAAAATGAAGAAAGAAACAGAAAACAAATGTCATGAGGTCATATTTGGTTTATATTGGTACATTTTGCCACATGTCCTGTTTATGTTGGATCTTCCCTCCTGTTTCAGACCGCTTTGCTTCATGCCCTTGTGTATTCCCCACCAGTTTTGTTTCCCCCGCCCCTAATTAGAGTTACCTGTGTTGCTTTGTTCACCTCCTATTGTCTGTTTAACCTGTGCACTCACCTCTCCCTGTGCCAGATCATCTTTGTCTGTACTGTGGTGCATTCCAGCAATTACTCCCAGTGTAAGTCTTCATGGGTTTTTGAAAAATTGTTTGACCTCTGGTTTTGACTCTGTCCTTTTGGTTTAATTCCCCCCATACTGACGCTTGACCTGTAGACTCTTCACCAAAATCTGCATCATAGATATCTCACATATGAATATCCCAACTGCATAAACTTTTAAGTGCATAGACAGAGTGTGTGCTCCCCATGGGTTATGGTTAAATGTTTAATTTTGAAATAGATACAGACACTATAAAAGCAATAAAGTGTTCAGATATTTAACAGTTCACTTTCAATCAGAACAACAAGGAGAGAAAAGATGGATTGTTCCATTATCAGAGTAAAGAAACCTAATTCAGACTAATAAAGTGCTGTAAACAGTTTGACCTTGCTGCTGGGCTGCAGGACACTGCCCAAAAGTTATTTTTCTTTCCTTTTAACGTCAATAAATCCACTGACACTTAAGATAAAGTTAACCCTGCTCCAAACAAAATCAGAGTTGTAGTATCTAACAAATAAACGTGGTTGTATTACTTCTTTTTTTGTAAAGGTAGAGGACAATGACACATTTCCCAATAGCAGCCCTTTTGTTCATCTGCATAACTTCAATTTTCATAATTGCTTTGCTCAAATGGAACTCCAGGCACCTGCCCAGCAGCACTATTTGGCTGTGTTCTCCCTTGTGCTGCATTCAGACTCTGGCTAGTGATTTTTCACACTTGCATTTGAGATTAAAAAAAAAAAAAAAAAGCAGGCTACTAAAATATTCATCCCCCAGTTTTGCATAAATTACATCTCATAATAGGTTATGCATACAGCTGCATACATTTAAAAACATTATTAATGTTACAGCACTTTCATCTGTGATTGTGTAATTAAGTTCAAATCCAAAACTGTGCTCAGCTCCAATTTTGTTCATGTGTCTTTCTGCAGTTTTATCCAAAATAACCGGAAACTTATTTCAATGTAAATCCATTGATTTAGCTTATTTTCTGGACGGACTTTGTAATATGACATGTGGTATATGTCCCCGCTGGAACGTCTGTTGCCCTCATTTTGCGGTATTTGACCTTGAATGGTTTCATATTTTCTGTTTCTTAAATTTGAATCATCTGCAGCCTCACACAAGAAATTCTCCACATCCTTAACAGAGCACTTCTCCATTTTAGCACCGCGCTCCTTTAACATTGTTGGACTCGTGAGGAACAGGTTCAAAGATTTTGTCATTTTCATTCCAAGCATACTTCTTCCTTGTCAAACCCAGGTGCCAACATTACCCACAGTGTAACAGCCACAGACGGTTGGATTTGAGATTCTGGTTAGTAGCAGCCTCGAGCAGACACGTGGACTACAGAGGTCTGCTAAGCTCACAACGCCATCCATTAAAGATGTCACTGAATTATTACACTTCATGTGGCCACTGGTGATTTTTCTAACTTTTTGTTTATGTGTTTTATATTGTGTTTTATTGTGAGTGAATTTTTATAAGCTGTGTTGAAAGACAAATTTCTGTTCCATAGAACAGACAATAAAGTTCTATTCTATTCTAGTCTAGTCTATTCTTTTATTTACATATACAGTCTCTCTCCCTGAGCCCTGTACATCAACTGTGATGTGTAAAATTAAGGAACTCTTTAAAAGTGTCGTGTCAGTGTGATCTGGACAACACCAAACCGCCGGTAATGCTTCACACCCTGAGGAAACAATGATAGATAGATGGACAGTGTTGTGCCTGAACGAGTTCAGTGAACGCTCGTTCATGAACTCGTTCATATTTTGGGCGAACGTGAACTGAACGTACTGTATTTCTGCCTGATGAACGTTACTGTCAACGCGCTCATTCTGGCGTCTGTGAACGGCCCTCTCTCACAGTTTATTTTATTTAAGAGAGGTCAGATTTCCCTAGAGACTTTCAGGCGTAAACCCGGCTAAAGCACAACGTAAACGATCCTTAATAGGTAGCGGGAAACACTCAATCTGGCAACATCAGCAGTAGTGACACAGCAGAGTCGCACCGCCGTGTGCGTCATCAAAATGCGAAGCATCGCGGTAAAAACAAATGGAAGCGGCGCTAGCGGACAGCAGCGCTACGTCGGACTCTGCCTCCATGATAATCTTCGTATGATTACTTTTATGAAAAGGTCAGTGATGATCCAGATGGGAAAACTCTTACCTTTTGTGTAAACTTTGCCCGCCGGGTTTCAAACAGCAACTCCGTACATCAACGTCAACAGCAAACCTGAGACGGCACATTGAACTTAAGCACCCGGCTAGCCTTTCAAGGTATGTGAGTGACTAAAAAATCAAAAGTCACGGCAACCGCGAGCAACATATTGGGGAAAAAAAGAACTATGAACGAGTTCATTTTTGGAAACGTGAATTTAGTTCAAAATTTTGAACTATGAACTGAACTTTGAGCTAGTTCATGTAGAAATTGAACTTTCCCAACACTGTAGATAGATAGATATATATTTTTTTACCCCAAGGTGGAAAATCCCTTAAAGTTGGAAATTTCTTATAATTACCCAGAACCTTGTGAAGTTTTTAAATTGAAAGAAGAGTTTGGAGGAAAGGTCATGTCTGCAGACCTCCTCAGCCCCCTGAAGCTAATTGAAGTGCACTGAGAGGAACAGCACCTGATTGAGAACGTTGCGTTCATTTTAGCAGGGAAAAGACCACATAAAAACATACTGAATATGTAAATCTGCTCCCTCCACCTGTAAGGTTAAAATCTCGTCCTTGTTTATTGTAATGCAGTTCTGCATCACGATAACACTAGCCACCTCAGCAGGCTTAATTAGCTGTGGAATAAATTGTCTCTAAGTTCACCGATAGGATACGAAGCCGACTTTGTGTTTTGGTGTTTTATATTGGTAATTATGCAGGTAAGTGGAGACTCATTTAAATAATAAGTTGTGGCACGCGGACCCCGGGATACCTGATGTTCGTGGGAGGCAGTGGATTAACACGGTACAGAGTTAAACCAGAGAGCTCTGAGGATCTGCTCATTTAATGTGCACAGTTGTTACCTAACACAAAAGACTTAAGCAGATCCACGAGCTGAAACACTAATGTGGGATATCATGCTCCAATCATGTTATGGATGTGGTGTAGCTGCAACACAGACGCTGCAGTTCTCTGCCATGATGCTGACAAGCTGATTTTCTTTTATAAGGACGCATTACTCTGACAGCTTATTTTGTTCAGCACTGTGTGACCATGTGTACAAACATCTGCCAGCTCGAGCATTCACTCTGTGCCTAAAAAGATGCCAGCCAGTGCCAGGAGGGAGATAAATGCAGCAACTTTTGAATTATTGATTATTGAAAGTCAGAGGTATCTTAATTTTAATGACTTTGGACACTGTGGGAATGTGAGGATTGTCATTGCTCTTTTCAATCAGAGAGGAGACATAAAAGCGTTCTCTAATTTAACAATGAGCCGACTTCTAATCTATTTTAGAAAATGTGGAGCAAATAAGACTCGGCCTGCTGATGAAACGCTGTAATGATGAGCAAGATGCTGCAGTCGGAGTATATTACTGACATGGAGCCATTGTCATTTAGAAACAGTCACAGTGACAAATGACACCATGTTCATAGTGACAACATGTCTGTAGTCATGAAGCGCATGATTTCCCTCTGTATCTCAATATCCTGCAACCATTGTGTATCCATCCTACACAGCATTTGAATTTGTTCAGTTGAAGAATATCCATGTTTGCATGGATGCAAATACACGCAGAATAACTGTTTTTCTTAATCCCTCTCTCCATTTTTCCACAGCACTTTTGCATCACGATGATAACATTCAACACTCTTCGGCGACTTGGAAATTGGTGCAAATTGTTGGTGAAATAAAAATTGTATCCTTGAGCATGGCTGATCCTGGTACAGGTGTGTGTGAGGAGGAGGAGGAGGAGGGGGGGGTCCTGGGATGCCTGTTTTCCTCACATGTTAGAAGAAGACAGCAGTTGCCATGTGCAGACACACAAACAAACAGAAGCTGGTGTTCTGGAGGAAACCGCTACACAAACACTTCTACACAACACCTCCTCAATGGATATCAAGTAAATTATAGCAGCATCAGTACACCATATTAAACCCAATGACACTCTATTCGGGATTTTTTTGGGGCTATTAAATCATCCACAAGTTCTTTGCTGGAATTCGTTGCCCTTCTGTGAAAAATGAATCTATTACATTGTTCAGGAGCTTCACTGATGGTCCTAGGTGGTTTGAACAACTGCAGTGATTAATGGCAGCATGAATTTTGCAGACACCCTCTACTGGCTTCAAATAGTAACTACTACAGCCTCAAATCATTCACGTCATAACTTTCTTCTTCTTTCCCCAACTCTTTCTCTTTTTTTCCCCCTCACATTTCTTTTTATCTAACACTGACCACCCAAATCTAAAACTTTCCATGTTTCTCTAGTTATCTCTGCATTACAGAAAATAATAAATAAAAATCTCCAGCCTCCAAAACTAGGTCAACTGCACCAACATATTACATCATGGCAAAGCCTCTCTGCATTTCAGGGTAACAAAATTACTTTGATGAATTAGGTAATTTGCACATGTGAATCAACTGTATGATGTGTTGATTTTAAAACTGACTGCAAAAATGGAAACCAGAGTGGCTCAGATGTCATCTTATATATTTAAACACCGACTGCCAGAGACATCTTTACACTCAGGGAGACGGGTTGAATACAATCAATAATCAATTCAAAGGACAGCAGTGGCACATCATACCACAGTGGAGTAGTACCTTCCTGTTTCCACAGGAATCTCACAGGTTCCTATCTGCGCTCAGGAAATCCTGTTTGTTTGAGTTTTATTGCTATTAACACTCTCCTGTTCCCAGGGGCAACTCTGTTTTCGTACACAGTTACTAAAGTATAATTCAGACCTTAAATCCTTAAGCAGAATAATGAACATATTCAATATCCAAGGCTTAGCTGGCTGCCGAAAAAGCAACCGCTTCACATTTTTGTTTGCAATCTGGACCTATTTGCTTATTGATTGTGTTCACAGATGTCTATCAGCATAAATCATGGATACAATCCTCTTTGGCAACTCACTTCCCAGCGCACAGGAAAGCATCACACAGGAAGACTTTTCAAATTTCTCCATGCGTTTCAGCACGACATAATATGACTTTGACAAAAATAAAATCAGACGTGATGTTCTTTGTAATGGATTAAGTTGTCTGTCATACCATAGAGACATTAAATGAAAACCAGTGACTGCCAAGAAAGCAGCGAAACACATCAGAAATGGTTGGCATTAATCGGGCATAAATGTAGCGGCTTTGAACGGGGGAAAACACGTGAAGCACACGTATGGTCCTTTAATCTCTGAGTTAAAAGTCTGATTCAGAGCCTATTATTGCATCTGAAAATTGGCTTCAAAAACAACTCAAAATGACAAGGATGATTTTTTTTATAAGTAGTTCTCATGCAAATATAACTTAACCTACTTATTTTTCATTTCATTTCATTTGAGTTGGGTTAGCAGTCGTTCACCATTAATCAAAATATAAAGAGAGAGACAGGCCGATAGCATTACGTAACAATAATTGTGATCCTGGAGTTCATCCCAATTTTTGACATTTTCGTTTCAAAGCTTTTTATTTACAAAAAAGCCAAAGATGGTTATTGGCATGCTGGAGGCTTTTGAGCCCCTCTTTTTAGCTTTTGAGTGCTCGCCTTCTTGAGGCTGTCCTGCCCCGGCTGGCGGACTGTCGTGACACCAGCCTGGAGCATTAATGCAGAGTAGATTCAGTGCCCTAACATGACACATGGATGTGGAGAACTGGAGAACAGACTAACAAAAGATAAAACTATTTGGGGAGAGTAATAATTGTAAAAATAGCTTTTGATTAAATAATGTAAGAGATTGAGAATCAAATAAATTATATATGGTCATAGCCTGAATTGCATTACATAATTGATGCAGATGGTCGTACATTATGTAGCAACTGTCAACATGTGAAATGTGTTTGAAAAAATAATACAAGTGTGATTCTCAAGCCACTTAAGGGCAAAGAGGAGGGAGATGCCTGTGGGACAATGCTGGTGTCATGGCTGGACGCACATGAATCATATATATTGCAGTTTTTCTTTTCCTTTTTTTTTTTTTTTTTTTTTAAATCTGGGGCACAATTTAACTGTCACAGAAAGTGTTAGGATACCTTTAGGGTCTGAACTCCCAACGGGTGAAAAAGATTAGAATGTCAAATGTCACAGAGCACATTAAAAATGCCCCATAAAGCGTCAAGAAACTGGGAGGACATAGGGTGGAAAGTGGAGGGGAAGTTTGAAGCTGCTGTGATGTTTCAAAGTCTTGGCAGAACAACAAAAATAAAAAATAATAATCATTTGGCTGTCGCTCATTTTTGATTAAGTAGGCTGCGATTGCTTTTATGTGTTTGCAACTTTTAAAAAAAGATACAAGGCATGACTTTGACCAAATTAGTGCACTATCGCCGGAGTGCATTTGTCAGACTTCCAGGTTGGATCTTATAAATGCAACTTAATGGTGTATTATTAATTACAACACACTGTCTGTGTCCTTATTTTGTGTGTTTTTAAAAACCCACAGGGAGAGGCCAATAAGTGCTGCTCTTCAGGAGAAAATTGAGTTTCAACAGGGGCTGAGATGCATGTGCAAAATTACAAGTACAAACACTCATCTGATGAACAACTCATCTTGTTTTTAATATTCTCAACTTCTCAATCTATCACAAAGAACATGTCAGCCATCTGGTTTGTTTTACTTTCATATGAGTGCTATTAATTGAGTGCTATTAATTGAAAATAGAATAATTAAAAAAACCAAGTGGAACTCTGACATCCTTTTTATTAAATTTGTAACTGTGGATCATGTCATGGTTGATTTCCAAACAGCTGCAGGGCAAAGTTTGGCAGAGGAAAACAAGTACATCACAGCTCTGGCTTTGAGGAGCCTTGTGACCTTACTGGGTTAAATTATGATCACAAATATGATCATGGCCTTTTAATTTTAGACTGTCAATTGATTAAATGTGAACCGACTGCTGCACTCTGTTTCTGACTCAGAGGTTGTGTATTCCCTGCTCATATAAGCAATTTGCTGGGACAGTAGAGCGAAAGGACACTGCAGAACTATTGCTAATGATGATGTTGTGATGATAACAGTAGGGCTGTGTATTACAATCATTCTCATTATAAACTGATCAAATATTTTCCAATTGAATTGATTGGCTGTCTTTAAAAATAACTTTGCCTGACCAGGACCTAAAGATACTCGCTTCACCATTATGAAATACATGATGAAAACCGAAAATCTTCACAAGACAGAAACTGAAACATGGCCATGTTTGACATTTTTGCCTAAAACTCACTGACACGATGTGGTTGAAATCTCTGATGGTTATCATGTCAAGACTGGATATGATACGTGATAACACTGAGAAAAACCTACACGCAACAGTTCATTTTAGTTGGCTGTTTACATTGCTCGTGAGTTCCTGTTGCTCCAGTGAGATTTACCTTTTCACATAAGGTCAGTGTGCTGGGTGTTATTGCAGAAACATTTCTGGAGTGTGCTTGATGAATCAAAAGGCTGCCGTGTTGTGTCATCTGAAGGAACAAGATTGAAAACAAAACTGAAAAATATTCATAAACTTCTGCTTAGGTTAATTGCACTTGATCAGTGAGAAGACATTCAGTTCTGGAGTAATTGTCAAGCACGGTGGTGTTTTGTAGCGTGCATGGAGGTTAGTGCAGCCTGGAGGATCGTGCGAGGATGCCCACGAGGATGTGGGGGCTTTGAAAAGGTAGGCATTTTGGAGAGGAAGCAGATGGCCCGCATTAAAAGCAAAGGGCCCTTGTGACTGTCCTCAATGGCCCTGTAGAGAACTGGGTAATTAAATGAGAAATTTAATCAGATTCCTCAAATTAAATGTCCAGCTGGATAGTTCTGCAAGAACACCACGGACTACACATTCACCTGGGGGACTATCACCAGTGGATGCATAATTCTCCAATCAGTACACACTCGCACACCATGATATTCCAGGTGATGATTACTGCTAAAGTATTCCATTCACAGTTTCTGCCAGCAGGAGGCAAAGGGGCATCACTGTGTGGCCACAGCAGGGTCATTTTAATAATGGGACCTGGGAGGAGGCAGCAACAGTGAGATGACAGGGTGGTGGTGGTGGGGGGTTGGAATCAGTGCATTTAGCGGTGGAAACTATTTTCTGAACAAGGCTTCAGTCCACCGGCCTCAGCTGTAGAGACTATCCTAACAGTGTTTCATCATGTTTGATGCAACATGTTTGATGCAACATGGTAAAAGGAGGCAGCGGGATCCAGTGTGGATGGTGACACTGAGCCACTGATATCTGGAGTCTGTCTTTACCATAGTACCTCAGACTAGAAATCAGCCTCTGGGTCCTTTCCGAGTCATTTTACATTCAGCAGATCCAAGAACCGCCTCCCCTCCCTTGGCTGCTCCCGCCCCGTGCAGGCTCTGTCCGGTAGGATGGGACCAGACCAGTAGCCACATATCCGTGCACGCCTGACCGCTAGTCTTACTTCCTGGATGTAAGGGGAGGGGGGGAAGAATGGGACATTTCCAGCACCACTTTTCCTGCTTCACCCCCTTTTTTCGTCTCGCGCACGCCGCGGATAATCACTTCATAATGACCACGTGTGATCGATATTATTCGACCACTTTTTGCGTGTAGTTAAAGACGAGCGATTGATCGCGGATTGACCCCCTCTCTCTCTCCGCACACACTTCGGGAATGTCGCTATCTGGAAGCCCGCTGCAGACACGGAGGAGTCCAACAACAACACGTTTTCAACTGTTTCTGCACAGCAGCCGCGGTGTGCGCAGCGTTTTATCCCTCGAAGCGGAAAGCTGCTCGGACTGGAGGCGAAAAATACATTTGTCTTTTTGAATTAAAAAGAAGAAACAACCACAGTGACTGTATCCTGACCGCCAACCATTTACTTTGATGCTCTGCCTTCGTGGCCGCTGTGCCAACTTCGTTTCAGCTCTGGTAGTGTGTATGTGATTTTTCTTTTTTGTAAAGAAAGAAGAAAAGACACACAAACTTTGTCACCCGTTGCCTTCTTGTTGCTCTAGATGAGTAGTCTAACATGCGGAGAATACGGGAACCGAGTTACTGGTGGATATATTTATCCTTAATGTTTTTAACCTTGCCCAAACACAAAGACTGTCAGCCTGGTAAGTACTTGTGTTAGCCATCATTTATTCAGCCCAACTCCTCAGTTTCTAACACTGTTGGCTTGGTGTTGCATATTAAATGTTTTTTACAAAGCTAGTCATGGATGTCGAAATAATAATGAATAACCCTGATTTTCTTTTTTTTTTTTGTAACGGGGCCGAGCCGAGTTTAGTGTTACCGCTGAGACGTTCAGGCTCCGAGATTTGTGTGCACGTTATTGATTAGGCAGCTGGACTATGGCGCAAAACTATCCCTGCGTTAACGCCGGACTAAAACATCTACCCAGTCCTGCCCCTGGTGATCGCAGCCCCCTGTTTGACCCTTTATTTCTTGTTGGCTGCAACACCGGTTGTTCCAATTCATCAGTCTAAGGAAATGCACTGTAACATTCCTGCAGGCTCCCTGTGACTTGTACTTTATATAATATATGTTTCACTTATCTCCCGTGGAATTACCACCATCTGCTTAGCCGTGCAGTTTTTTTGTGTTTATAAGACGTCCCTAAGTTTTATTACAGGCTCCTTGCAGTAGTTGTGGTGTGTTAGTTTATGTGGAGGTACAATCTGTGTCTCCTTGCTGTCATGTGCGTAGGTAGGGACGAGGATGAGGGCGATAGTTAGCGCTGTTGGCTCATAGATGGATGTGCATGTATGAAGGGCGATTCATGCCACTGGGGCAGTGTGTAGTTTTGAACTATTGGCTCCGACTACAGGTGCTTTGTGTTTTTTATTTTGAATGCAACCTGCTGGAATAAATGAATAAAGTGTCGTCTTATTTTACCAGTTTCAGATTACTGGTATTGCATAAAAATCAGTGACGCACAAGTGTAAAAAGACTGATGAGCCAACTACATATTGATACTTTAGGTGTTAGTGCTGTTACACACTGATACATATATTTGTGTTTATATAAGTTTATATCGTTATTGTTGCTTCAGTCACTGCCTCGAACAACTAGAAAATCGGACTCAGAAAACACAAACCTCCTCCAAGGTGTAATCCATGTACATGTATCTGTTGAAATCTTATCTCGAACAAATTCTTTCACATTTTCAGCAAAATCCATTAAGATCTGACAAATTTATTCTTTTTGGACATAATCCCTTTCTCTGATCTTCCCCAAATGTTATCATTTCTTCCTTGGGCAACACCCTATCACAAAATTCATTGAGTACTGTTCATCAGTTTTGCCAAAATATTGCTAGCAGACCAACAAACAGTCCAATGCAGACAAAAGCATAACCTCCCTGGCAGAGGTAAAAATGGTTACAAAATTTAACAGATTTCTCAAAATTGTGCAACACTGGTTATTTTCCAATAAACTTGCTCTGTATGATTGGAGTTCATACTCAATTTAGTGAATTTTATGCTGTAGTTGAGCATCATAATTATTGCTCTTTTGTAGGGCTGCAACGATTGTTCGACATAATCGATTACGTCGATTCTATAGATTCATTGATATGGACATTCAAGAGTCGATGCATCATATTATTGTTTTTGTTATTGGTAAACTCGAAATACCAGCCGGGAAAAAGTCATCTGTACTTGCAGTTCCTTACAGGAACTGGTGGGGGCAGAATCAGAATCATTCCCACTGTTTACTCACAGAAATGGACAGGAAGAAGAAGTGGAAGCACAGTGACAGGCAGCAGAACCAACCAATGAAGAGAGAAGATGCAAAACAGCACAGCTTTTTTTTTTTTTTTTTTAAAAGGCTAAATAGTATGTTGGCCTTCGCGATGGGAAATGTGAGAACAAAAAAACCAAGACGGACAGTCGGCAAGCACAAAGTATTACTCACACTCTGCAGAAAGGAGTGTTCACCGAAGCACTTGCAGTTTAAAATACCACATTAACGGGAAGCACACGTTGGTCAGGGATTCTGCTAGCACTTAAGCTAACCTGTCGCCCAGCTTGCGACAAACCACCTTCATGCAAATTTTTATCATTTGACAGCACTATTTATTATTGCACCTTAAGAAGCATTTCTTATACAAGTAATCGATGGAGTAATCAGTAGATTATTCGATTACTAAAGTAATCGTTAGCTGCAGCCCTACTCTTTTGGATTAATGCTTCATTTGCTAGGAACTTGAAATGTCCTTTTTCACTAGAAGTTGCCTTTTTATTTAACCCTTGTACGCCCCCGGGGGTCTCCTCGTACCCCGAGAAAGAGAGGAGGCGGGGTACGAGGAGACCCCCGGGGGCGTACAAGGGTTAAATGTCAGCATCCAATCTTCTTCCTATTTTTTCTTAGTTTATTGGCTGTTGGCAAATAACAACCAGTTGGTGCATTATCGCCACCAACTGGTATTGAGTGTTGATCAGAAGGTCAGGTTGAACTTCCAAAACAAAACACATCCTCTCAGTCAAGATGGTTAACATAATAATATTTGATAACACTCATTTCTTGAATTCTTTTACAAAATATCTACTCAATTAAAATCACATCCTCTTTTTGTTATTCCAGTAACATGTTAGGGATCTGGCCCTTCTGGTTCAGTAGTTATGTGAACTATAAATCTCTTGACAAGTGATTATTGTTTGTGGAAAAGCAATAAAGAGAACCGTTGACCATTGATTGGGTGTAGGAAGCCAAAATTCTTCTGAAATACACAAAATCAACATTTATTTTTCCTATGGTAAAACTATGTAATATCACATATGTTGTTAATCCAGTAACATATCTTTCACATAGCAATATTGCATTTTCTTGCTACTTAAAAGTAGATGTACAGCCGATGCTGGTACTCAGGAATGTATCAGTTGGGTTGTTTTTATGTTGTCGTTAGAAGTATATGAATAGTTGAAGCAGTCGTTATGCCTACAAGTACTCTTCGTAATAAGTAATTCTGATTTTTATCCATATTGTAAAATTTCATCTTTCACTTCTTCCAACATTGTTCACAATGGAGCAACTCTTCTGTAACCATGGACTGTATATAAAAGTGGACAAAGGAAGATGGACAAAAAGGTGCAATACTCTTGATGGCCACTGGAGGCAGGCTCAGGAAAAACGGGCTCCAATTGACTTCACCTCAGACAGGGTCATTTTCAATCATGAAACACCCAGTCAATAAATTTTCTGGTGGGCCATCTGAAACAGAAAACATAATTTAGTTGATACTAGACTTCAAAAAGAGGAAGATTGAGGGGCGTGGTTAGCATGATTGACAGCTCCGGTCTCCGAGGAGATTGGCGATGAAGTCCACTCATACACATTGGACAGTGACCTTGTGTTCAAAGGTTAGACCCGCCTCCTCACTCTTTCAGTCATATACAAATCTAGTCAACATCTGGCTCCAAACAACCAACATGGCGACGTTCAAATTCTGATCTCCTGATTTCAAATCACAAATAAATGGGTGACGTCATGCTTGCTTCGTCCATTTCTATGTGCAAGCTGTGGCTGTAACCCTGTTAATATGCGTCCAAGTCCTAGTGAATGTATTTACTCCTGTGGCACCAGTTATCCTCCATACATAAGTAGCAGTGATGTAACAGGAGAATGGTTCCTCTCTGAATCACTCCCCCCTCCTCTCTGCCCCAAAATCCCCCAGTTCCTTGCTTCCACGTCCTCATGTCCTCAGTTTGCAGCTTTATTGACTAGTAGCCTTACAAGCTCCTAACAGCTGAGTTTTCTCATATGGCATGTCTCAGCAGACCTCTGACACACAGCAGAAAGGCAATACAAGCCTGAGTGGCAGACCAGCCAGAAGGTGGTGGAGAATAAATCCAATTGAACACTGTCACGTAACTGTTTTCATCTACCGTTTTTAGGCCGGGTGACATAAATCTTTATTAGAGTTTACATCATAGGCACTAGCACTAAATGAAAATACAGGGGATTTGAAAGGTTAAGAAGAGGAGTTTTTTTTTTCTTTTTTGAGCTCATGCATGCCAGATTTAAACATAAAGCATCTGATAACATTGACAGACCCACATTGGCCTATTTTTTATTAACTTGGGTGATTTTGTCTTTAGTAAAAAAAGCAGTCTTGCATGTCTTATCTCACCAATATAAACATGATAGCTTTTTACCCCGAAGATGTCACAGTAAAATAATGTTGTGGTGAAAATGGAGTCACAGCCCTGTCACTGTCATTACAAGCATTGCTCATCTTTAATTATAGGAATTCTAATTGCGGCACTTAAGTGATGTTAATACAGCCATACAGAAAAAAAGGATAAAGCCTCGTGGTACAGCTGGGAAATAATTGGTGGCATAGACAAAAGGACCTCAATCACCAGGATTTTAACATTCAAATAAACATTTGTGACTCATTCGACAATTGTAATGGCCATTTTGGATGGGATTACACTGTAGGAATGACTTTTTTTTTTTTTTAATAACACCACCACTGCCTTCAGCAAATAGAAAATTAGTGAGCGGACTTGTTATTAATGAGGTCCTGATGTACTGCTGTGCCAGCAGGACGCCAGCTGTCTGGACATCACTGATGTTGGCAACAGCATCGTTATCATCAAGGTCTTCTATATCTTTTCTGGCTAATTGGTTCAATATGTACAGTACGGACATAACGTCTCAAAACCAACTCTCCTGGTTTTAAAATAGCACCAGTAACATATGCTCGGTCTCAATCATAGATGGGCTCAGTGCACTGTTATCTGTTGTCTCTCCACCAGCTGCCTGTGCCACCCACTAAATGGTCCGATGGGGAAACATTGCAACTGTAATCACTTTTCACTTGTGTGCAGATAATTCGCTGTTTATCCTTTTGCTGGTGGTGCTCATCCTTATTGCTATCAAATTTAATGACCAGCTTATCTATCTTTCTAATTAGACAGGATAAAAAAAAACCCAAAACTTTACAACAACAATGCAGTACTGCTTAGTAATAAGATCATTTGTTGGTGTATGAGTTTGACAACCTTGCACAACAGTGGTCTGGTTTTAAAGAATCCAGACTCGGTGCAAAACTCATGTCATATTGTGGTGGTTAAGCAGTGGCCACCATTGTGGTTTGGGAGAAGCAGCCCAGCGTGCTCACCTCAAACTGATCAGCTGTGAAAAATGCGCCTAATTTGCCTGAAACAGCTTGTGAAATGAGCTACCCTTTATTATTCCACACTTTCCTCCAGAAATTGCAGTAATTAATAACATAAAGTTAGTCTCATTTGTGCTACAGCACAGGTAAAATGGAAATAGCATTATTATGTTAAATGTAGTGCATTTAAAATGAAATTTAACGGTAAATTAAAATGAGAGAAGTGGGGAAAGTTTAGAAAATGAGTAACTTTTACAAACATATGAATCATTGAGGGTTAAATAGGATTTCTTCCACTTAGGTGTGAATTATATAGCGTTTGTTTCCTCCCCAGTTTTCAGTGCAAATGTTTTCACTAATTTAAAAAGCTGTTTGAAAAAAAACTTTTTTCCCCCCCAAGTGTAAACAGACTAAGTGGAAGTAAACATCTGGAACATGTTATTTTCAGAAATTATGATTTATTTCATCACTTTAAAACATATTTTGTCAAATCTTTGTCAAGTGAGTCCTTCACTTGTCTTATAAAACAACTAATGTATCCACCAAAGCCCCAGTGAAAATGAAAATGCATTCATTTTAAAATCATTTCTGTTAAAGTACAAAAGTATTAGCACTATAGTATATAGGGTACATTTCCACCCACAGTGTGCACAGCGCTCTGAAGACCAACTGGCATTCATGCCAAAATGCTATTGTCCTAACAAACATATCGACTGGGTTTCCTTCCTCTTAAAACAATATTCAAACTGACTTTTCCATTTTTTTTTAAAACTTCATTGTCTACATCCATGGTTTCTACCAAGCAGTTACTTTGTCTTCTTTCCATTTATCGGTGCATTGATACTGATCAGTCTCCAAATATTGATCTGTGGATTAGAACAAAATTCTTATCAGGATATGTATAGTGTTACACACACACACACGGAAACGTGTGTGTGTGTGTGTGTGTGTGTGTGTGTGTGTGTGTGTGTGTGTGTGTGTGTGTGTGTGTGTGTGTGTGATACTGACAAAGCTTGGACATGCTTGACAAAACATTGCTTCATTGCACTACTAGTCTTCCAAAAATCCACAGGGTGCCGTTAACACATGGATCAAAGCAGCTCAGTGGCTCAAGACTGAATCTCAGCAGGGTGAAAATGTATAAGAACTGTATAATTATTATACCACCTGCTCTGTAATGCCATATTTAAATGGCTGGGAAAAGCATGCAAGTTCTGTGCCTTTGTGTGATGATAGATGTGAACCCCCTGCCCTCTGCACACGGCTGCATCAGCTGCTAGTTTGTGCCCCAGCTCCATCACATTTCTGCTGCGATTTACATAAGGTTCAGAAATGGAGCATCCATTTTTATTTTTATTTTATCGACTACATTCCCAATGTTGTTAGCAGATACTTTCTGGGATCTTCTTTTGCTTTACAAGCATATTGAGGAGCTCATTTATAATCAATGTGGCGGGAGATACCGTGTGACTGTATTGTGCTTGTTTATTTAGTACAGCTGCTTACTTCTGATGAAACATGGCAACATTACTTCACATGTAGATGGATAATTAATACATTTTATTTTAACTTTTATCCAGGCATTTATACATTTGCAAGTTAAATTCAAGATTGAATACAGCAGTCTGGTCGTAGCAACAGAAGAAAAGAGGCGTTAGTGTAATAAAATGTCACGAGTCCAGCTTGGAAATTGTGGGATTAATATTGAAGCAGGGATATTTCAGTGGAAAGCAGCTCAACGTTCTGAGAACAATGTTTATTTTCTAAGATAATCACGGTAATTTGACGTTAATAGTGATTAAACTGTTTATTTGTTTAACTTATGTTAATCAGGGCAATCAGTCATTACTTCATTACTTGGTGTGTATGGTTGAGTTCACTCAAGTCTTTCAGCCAAGATACTCAAAGCTGGTCACAGTAGCATTTTAATCATTCAGAATGACTCACAGCCACTTCATCATTTCATCTGTCCCAGCAACATGCAACCCCAAACACACACACACACACACACACACACACACACACACACACACACACGCACACATGCGTGCGCGCACACACACACACACA
>OOFC01013303.1:0-38871 GCA_900323345.1 Pseudochromis fuscus | reverse complement strand
CCCCCCAACCTTTTTTTTTTTTTTTTTTTGTGGGCTACGTTCAAGATTGTCTTTTTCCGAGGGAAAACAAATTCAAAAGTAGGCTATCTCCTCCACGAGGCTCATTTTCCCTGTCATGAATTATGGCGACAATCACTGAAGATATAGGATTAGGCTGTGCATGTTTTATCAAGCTCAAAGTGCTCTGCAGAATGCAAAATAAGCTCGCTGAATGAGAGTCATGGTGCGTTTGATGAATTAAATTTTAACCTTTGCATAAATTATCTTCCTGTGGTCTCGAGCAGCTGTAGGAAGTGAAATTTGTACCTGCACTCCAGTTCGAGAAAGTACCGCCTTTTGTTAGTCTGCATGTGGGTTAGTTAAAGTTCAAAATTAGGCCACTGCAGGCTTCATATATAAAATCGTTCACATTTCTCAGCCTTTGAAAACTGGCTGTGAAAGTCACCGTCAACAGAAAGGATAAGTGTACAGAATACTAGAATAAACTTGAATTGCTACCGTCTACACCTGACGACCTTTAGATCTTTGGCTTTAGATGTTTTTCCTTCCACAGATCTTTTCAAATTGCAATCATTTGAAATTTGTTCGTAAAAGAATCATGGTAAAGATTTATTCTGAGTTGACCTTTTTCTAGTTTACACTAACTTCAAACTAGGTAATTAGGGATGTAGCAGACGTGCTGTGCTCATGAACTCGTAATTGGAAAACAACCAACAAGCATTACCCCCACGTCGGATGAATAGGTAGGTGGAGGAGAGCTGGTATTGAAAAGTAAAGCCAATTACAATCTCTGCTGTCGTTTGCTAACAGTGGGAGTAACCAACAGCTAACTCTGCAGCAGCCACTGGGAAAAAAAAACAAGAGAGAAAATGTCCGGAGACAACTCACGGGCAGTAAAACTAACAAAAACCCGAGCTGCTGCTACATCGCTCCTAATAACCAGCTGTTGTTGAAAATGCAGGATTTTTTTTTTTCGCCTCCTCAGCTTGCTCGAGCCCAAGAGACTTGCAGCCGCCACCATATCACAGAAGCTGTCTCACTCGAGGTGCATGACTTTGTGAAAAAGCATTTAAACAGCCTGTTCAGCTTCACCGTTGATATTGGACCAGCAGCGTCTGCCCAGTGTCGCTCATCAGCTTCACTGCACAGTTTTCCATTACATTACATTACACTTTATATTTTTGATAGTTTCTACTTTACTTTTCTCCACATAAAGCAGTCGTCCTCATCTGTGGACATCTCCTAATCCTGTTGTCTTTGTTCGTGGACACTTTATTCTTCCTTGTAGTGGTAGCAAAAGCACAATGCATCAATTAATGTATTTTTACTACTATCTGTTCAAAGACGATGCTAAGTTATTATACTTATCAGGACCTAATAATCCCAAATAACTAGGAGGAATTAAAAATACATGGCAAACAAAAGCTGGGGTCTCGGGAGGTTTAAGCAGTTTACACAACTTTAAAATCATTTTACTGTTATGGTAATTGTAATTTTTATGGCAGTAATACTCCATTATTACGAAGTACTTGTATTAAAACTTGCTATGGGCAAGCACCCAAATGAAAGCACTTGCATCACACTGACATGTATCAAAATGACCTCATTATAGAGTATAAGTAGTAGACTTTTATAGTTATGTGCCTGAAAAAACAAACGTTATCGCAGTACAGTGATCCCTCCCTGATCGCAGCGGTTACGTTCTAGACCCCCCCCTGTGAAAGGTGAAAATCGACGAAGTAGAAACCATATGTTTACATGGTTATATTTATACATTTGAAGCCCATATAAATCCTCCCACAGTATTCTAAACGTTTCCCACATGGTTATACAGTATAAACCTTTTATTTTCTCTTAGATCAGTGGTGCCCAATCCTGGTCCTCGAGGGATCCTATCCTGCATGTTTTAGATGTTTCCCTCTTCCAACACGCCTGATTCAAATGTAGCTCATCATCCAGCTCTGCAGAAGCCTGATAACGATCTTGGTCATTAGAATCAGGTGTGTTGGATCTAAAACATGCAGGATAGGATCCCTCAAGGACCAGGATTGGGGACCACTGTCTTAGATATTAGGTAATATTCACATTGTTTATATACTACAAACAAATTTTACATATGTTAACATATTTTACTTACTTACCCATTTCCATTAGATACATTTTGATGATCTAATATAAAATGTGTGTACCATACAGTCTGGGCTGCTGCTTAGCTTGATCTTAGCCAATCAGCACCCAGGATATTTAACTAGGTGCTCTGATTGGGTAGTTTGTCAGCCATCCACCAATAGCGTCATGTGTATGAAATCAACTGGTCAAACCAACTGAGGAAGCATGTACCAGAAATTTAAAAAAAAAATCCATCGTTCTCAGAAATCTGGAAAAAAAAATCTGCGATATATTTTTAGATACGCTTGCATATAAAATCCACAATAGAGTGATGCCGCAAAAGTGCGATATAGCGAGGGATTACTGTAGTGCTTTATGTAAAAGACACACTGCATGTGTACTGCACCCTCATTATCAAAGTGACATTCCCAATTTTTGTTTTAATAGTTTAACCCTTTTTTTAAGTAAGTTATCTTTGCCTGTGAAATAAGAGTTGGCAATGTCATTTCCACTTTTCATTTCAAAACCAATTTATGAGTTTTGAGTGTAAGAAGCCTGAAAAGATCTTTGGGAAGTGGGAATAACAGCTTTTGCTACCCACCACCCAAAATATTTCTTCCCATGCTGTCTGTAGTTATAGTACCTGCGTGTTATGTTTACAGACTCCAATAGTCTGTAGGTCTTTGTTGTCACAGAGTTAATATCCACTTGTCCACTTCAGTGCTAAACCCATTTAATTAGTTCCTCGTCAGATGGTTTTTTCCCCCCTCCCTAAGTGAACATCCTGAGATCAGTCCCAGGGCTCTTTCCTTTGGGCTTAGAGTGAGATTGATGTTGTATTTGTTTCTCTCACACTTCTGGTATCCTATTGAGAGACAGCAACAATGGAGATGTTGGGGTAATTGATGTTTAATCATGTTACTTGAAAGGCCGTAATGCATTTCCGGTGCTGTTAGCCCTCTTCCAGGTGCTTAATGTGTAGTAATTGAAAGTCTACTTTTGAGTGATGATTTTTTTTTTTCTGTGTGTGTGAAACTGTGATGTTGATGAAAATGACAGGGGCAGCTAGTGTGGAGATTTTGGTGTTTGGCTAATTTCAGGGATTTCCTAGGGAGAAGATCTGCTGAGTTTGTTGCTTTTTTGGAGGCAGAGCCAGAGTTTGGAGACTACCCTATCGATCCTGTTGACACGCTCCCCTTTGGGGGAATGCAAATGATTCTGTTCTTCAACACAAACATTCAAACCCTCCCGGTCGTGGAACTCTAATTAACTAGGGATTTGAATACCATGGCCTTTTCCTTTGACATTTTCATATTTCAGAAACACATTGTTTTACGCTTCCTTAACAAAGACAACGCTCGTATTTATCAGAGAGGGGAATTTCGTGACGACACGGTCAACAGTTGAGTTTATTGAACATTTAAATAGATATATAAATAGATAAGACACATCCCAGTTGATCCCTGGATACTTTTAGCCACACTGTTGTACTGACTCCTGTGTGTCTGCTCACCTGTCAAACACTGGTGTTCGCTGAAGGTGTGACAGCTGCTCTGTGTTGGCGTCAGCTAATCCAAACCTCTCGACATACGTGTTTACCACAGCAGAAGGATCGCATCCCAAGGTAACCACTAATCACTCAGGGATTCTGGAGATGATCCGTCCCCACAGCCAGCGTCAAGCAGGTGGGAAACTAGCAACCACATCGCCAGATCAGCCATGCAGATCATCATCTGTGTTGCTGTAATGTTTAGTTTGAACAGGTTTATGGCGGCAGTAACCCCACCGAGTGTCGTCTTGTTAAATGAAACTTTGAGATAAAAGATTAATTATGTATTTAAGCCAATGAATATTATGATTGATTGTTGATTATGTTTGAGTTCAATCAGATAATGGGACCCACAAAATCCTTATGTGTTATAACGTCTAAATGTCTTAACAAGATAATGTTGTTATTTCACCACAAGAGGGCAACAGTGTTCAGTCTACAGCATCAGGATTATGCCTGAGTGGAGGTTTGTGCTCTCTTAGTGCCTTCTAGTTTACTTAGTGAGGAGGATTCAGGTTGCAGTATTGAACACAGTACATATAACTGATTTGTGTTTTTAGTTGAGTGTACAGCAAAGGTGTCTTATAAGCTTCTCAGATATCTGTTTTTCTGTCCTACATCATGGTAAATGTCTTGAAGAACAATAATAACTTGTTTAGAGAAGTAGAACATATTTTTCTTTTGAATTCATACGTATATATATATATATATTTATTTTCCTGTAGCAGCATTATATCAAGCCATAGAGCTGCAGTTTAATGTCCTTGCATGTTGGCTTGGCCGCTCGGTTGTAGTGTGTAATATTTGATTAGAATCGTTACCTTGAGTCACAGCCAAATACCCCTCAACTAAATGCTGTTTTCCAGCCTTTGTTTGCTCATGCTCTCGTGTTCATGTTGAGCTCATGTTTATTAGCCTTTAATTTGTTTTTCCTCTACACGTTGATGATGAAATCAGTGCCAAGGTGGCATCAGTAAGTTTGATGCGAAATGTGTATGGTTGTCTTTTGATGCTGCTGATTGAACAGACAACCACCAAGCTGCCACGTACGAAAACAAGGCCAAACAAGAGCATGTGGATGTCGAGGAGCTGTACTCTGAGCAGATGTCCTCATTTGTCATGAGTGATATGTTGGCATAGATGACTGGTACTGTAATAGTCTTGTAATCCCTTTTGGCTAATTAGTGACCATCTCAGTGCGACACATCTCTCGACTTCGTCCATCATAATTACACCAAGTAAATCAACAGGAGCGGCTAAACTTTCTTATTTACTCCCGATCTTAAGTGTGAACCTGTTGTTTTCTCTGCAAATGGTTTTAAATGCAGGTTGTTTTCAACGCTCAACCTTGTAGTTGTAGTAACGGCTTTACTTACTTCACTGTGTTTCTTTGTTCATGTTACAAAATGTGGCAATTGATTTTAGAGCCAGATTAATCAGTTTGAACAGCTGGAGACATATATTGTCATTTTTTTTCCTGCAAAACAGAATTAAGGGGGAGGTTTAAGACAACTGAGAACAGCTTGGTGTGAGAAACAAATTATTTCTTGAATTACATTTTATCTAATTTCAGGACAAATATTAGTTAAAATCCTAACAACACATAATGAATTGTTATGAAAGCAAGGGGATACATACGGTTTGTGTGAATAGGAATCCTGCAGGGGAACAAAACAACTTATTTTGCACAACAACTGTATATTTTGACCCAGGTTAGAGTCGATCGAACATGCAAGGCAATAAGCTGCTTATGTCCAAGAACACTGTAGGAACCAAGTGTTCTCCCATTTGTTCCATTTGTATTCAGTAAGATTCAAAACTACCGAAGGAAAGCAACCTGTGTATGCATGTCTGTATGGTATATTGTGTTGCCCTCTCATTACCAGATTGTACTTACATCCTGAACATTGTTCTCCCGAAAGAAACGGTGAAGTGCATCCAGTAAACACTACATACTAGTGAGACTACCAAAGAGGCTGTTAGAGAGGTATCAAGTGCCTTGCTCTTCGTAGTTTTATTTATCGTTTCTAAATTCAGCCTTCAAGTATTGATTAGAGTCCAACATCAAAGAGCATTTAAAGAGGAAGGGAGGAGGTCTAACTGCTTGTATGGCCCCAGGCAGGCATGAAGAGTCTGTTTGGAAGTGATGCATGCAAAGTCGTAGTGCAGCGGTATTATTTATGGCCAACATTGAGTCATTTGGCTAGCGACCTGAAGGGTTAGGTATTTTTCATCAGCACTAGGCAGACGTTTTCTACTAAGGCACATTTCTGCAGGTATTTGATTCGATTCCAAACATTTGACTAAATCTGCAGCTGTAATATAGTGAAATTTTTCAAACTGACAAGACACTGTTTTGCAGATGCTTTTCTCTAAATCACCTCGCTGCCGCTACACTAACATAAATTTTCTGGCTGGGTGGCCCTGCACAAGCTGTGATCAAACAACTGACCTGACGGTATCAGTGTCACACTTTTAAATGGAGCCATTTACATTACCAGTAATCAACCATCACCATTCACGAACACCAGTAATGTGTGAGGAGTGTAATGTATCCACCAGAGGCAGCTGAATTTATTTCAGAATCAATAACTAGACAATTCATGCGGGGCTACACACCGTGTCCTGAGGAATGACCTCATAAGCTCTTGGCACTTAAGTGATCCAATTGCCACATATTGAAAATTGAAAACTCTCTTTACACAGTAAATTTCCCCGACACTGTCAGAGCTGTTACATACAGTCCTGCTGCTGTGCTTGGAGACACGTTTGAAGATTGTTTATTGTAGTCCGCAGAAAGGAACAAGCTATAGCTGCTCTAGTAAAGGTCACAGGCCTGAACCTGTTTTAATCTTGTTAATGGTTTTCATCAGACCCCCGATGCACTCAATCAGTAATCACTGCAGCTATTTAGTGCACTTAATTCACTGTGCTATCATTGCCCTGCTAGGACGTTTAATGGCAGATTGACACAGTTTACATTTACTGTATAGTTTAACTATTTCTGAGAAGCACATTGGAGACTGTAGATTCAGTAACTGTATAAGCAGCTATCTTGATCCCTCAACAGGAAGTCATGCACTTTTAATTCATGAAAGAGTCAGTTTTGGTCAGACAATAGAACAATAGTTCTGTACCAGTCTTCTGAATACAGAATAAATACCAGGATGTGTGTTTTTTTTCCTTTTGGGTTTTTTTCCTATTCAAGGAAGATGGAATACACTGGAGACTTTCATCTAGACCTTTTCGCCCACATGCTCCATCAAAGTCTGACATTTGATGTGCTGTGTTTCTCACTTATTCCTTGTGGTAAAAGGCGTTAGAGGAGTGTAACACATGACACATTGCATTGTTCAGGCCCCCTCACCTCTGACTTATGTAATATAATAGCACAGATAATATGAATCTTCACGATATACTTTTTTAAGAGGAGAAACACTGCAGGCGCATGAACTGTGGGTGGGTTGAGAGTCGGTGACACGTTTGGTTTTGATTATAATGAGATGGCCTTATCTAGTTTTTCACCGGATAAGTTTGTGGAAAAAGACTGCAGAGCAAGTGTGGCATAATGAGAAAGTCGCGTACGCCTCCTTTTGCCCTTCCTCCTATTCTGCTCGCTTTGTTGTTCTAGTTCCCTAATGAAACACAAACAAAAATGTTTTCTGTTTGGGAGGAGGTCCAAGGCTCTAATGCACACAATGCCCACAATCATGTGGATTTGGCAGCGTTTCTGGACTTATTTAACAGTAAGTACCGAGCTTCTGCCACTTCACTATTCCTGCTTGTCTCACCATCTCACTGTGAAGTTGTGTGTTAGGCCTTCAGCTCCCTGAATGGTATCGACAAAAAGCATCTTTGCTGTGAATGTGCAGTAGGTCCTCCTGTCAATTAGCATGATGAACGCAAAGCTTTGGCGGGTTTGGACGTGTTGATGAATACAATCATACATGTGAAAAAAATAAATCAATCAAATTAAGACAAGGTGTCAGGGGAAATATTTAAAAAATTTCAGTCCAGGAACAATTTTTAACACTTGACTAATGTGCTTAATTTTCCAGTAATATGACTACATTCCTCCTGCCCGAGGACGCCGATGTCCTCTTTGCTGAAGCTGCTCGTTTGCTTTTAGCTGTGTAGGTCTAAATATCTGCGTTGGGATTTGGGTTGTTGTTTTTATTATTTCTGGTTTGATGTTTTTAGCCCTAAGGCCTGGCTCCCTCTGTGCTGTATCTTTGGCTGATCTTGGCAGTTCTCATGTTCCCGAGGTCCTTGGTGTGACTTGAACACTTCCGGGGATATCTCGCCACATTGCGCCCGCTTCCCGAGGAACGAGAAACACATGCACTCACAAGATCCAGCCCCACTTACTTCTTTTTCTGTGCTCTTCTGCTTCACTGAGATATCCCCAGCCTTGTTTTATTTATTTATTTATTTTTGTTCTTACCACTGTGGCTTGTACTGCAATCATGGCTAACTGAGCTCCACACACTGGAGAGACTGAGGTATTTGATATAAAACCAGTACAATCTGAAATGTAGGTGTGTTTCGCATAAAGATGTGTTAGTTACCAGAAACCAGAGCACGTGTCTGTCCTTATATTTGACAGTTGACTCTATGCATTGGAGATGGGTTTATACAGGCAGCAGCTGTCTCTCTCAGTATGCACATTTCCCCCCTCATATACATAGCAATTCTGCATCGAGCCCTTTATACACTCATGATGCTTGTGAAAACACAGCTCACTTCTGTTTAGTAAGATTTCACACAGAATAATGTAGAAGTTGTTTAGACTGTAGTTTGTCTAATTAGTAAATTTAATGATATGCATTCTCTCTCCCTCTAATTAAAGGGATTAGCTGAGAAAATGGGGATGGGTGAAGTGAATGAGCTGTGCTTTTCACAACAGCTACTGTCAAAATGCCTGTGTGTGCAACTCTATGAATGTAAAGCAGGACAGTGCTGAAGGAGAACGTGTTTTAAAAAAAAAAAAAAGTAAATAGTTGTATCCACTTCATCCAGATGCACAATTCTTCAAACCACTTTCATTGGGTGAAACAGGTGGTTGATTAAACACATATTCTTTGAGACATTAGAGGCGTTTTCTTTTTCATGTTTTCAGTTTTTGAGCTTCTGGTAAAGTAGTCGAAGGACACACGTGAGCGAAGCCGATTTTTCTTTGATAATTCAGCTGATAATGGATTTTTTTCACACTGATAATGGGTCTTGGCAACAAAAAGTAACACCATTGTTTTGTGTCTCTCCAAGTTTACAGTTAAAGAGATGATAAATTGGATATTTTGTTTTGTTGTGGTCAACAAATTTTCATGAAAAGGCCAAAACCAATTGTCTGGAGTTGGCAGAGTTTGATGTATTGTAGAGGTACAGTACATATCAGTGTGATGCTGCATTGTGCCTGTGACATGTTCTTTATTACTGTGAACATGGCCGCTGTAGTTTATTTTGAGTCAAACCCACATACTGTTGTAAATATTCATTAGTGCACCAAATCAGTGGCTCAAAATAGTCCTCAACAAACACACTGTTTACTCCGGTTAATGAGTAATATTTGCTTAAAAACGTCAGCGCCCCGTTGTTGTAGAGAATTATTTAGCCTTTAAAAAAAAACCCCAACAACTATGTATTTGTGGCCATTTAAAACCTCCCCCAAAAAATAAAAGCTGTCTTCAACAGGGAATATCTAACATACTGAGACCAATGCATTGGCGGGGTTTGTTGATAATAACAAAAAATATATAGAATATCGACAGCTTTATCCTTTAAAGCCAAATGCTATCACAAAGAGTAGATTACCAGACGGCTCCTCGAGTACACGCCTAAGTGATCTTTAATCTATTTTTATATTGGCTGAAACAAGAACAACGAGATACCAGAAAGACAGGCGTACTGTTCTATTTTCTTTTATTCCTCCGATCCATTATCTATTTTTAGCGTATATAAGACATTATCCCCCCTTTTTTGTAACATAATGCACTTTGATTGTGCATTGAATGAATGTTCATGAATCATGTCTGAGTGGATTAAATGTTCTTTGATCATAATATAGTACAAACACTATTTTATTGGAAGAATGCGCTTGTCAGTTTTGTATTGTTACGCACACGTGAATCACTACATTAAGTGATTTTTACGATCTGTGGGAGGAAGAATCCTGAAAGGGTTTAAATACCTGCACAGATGTGTATTTCACTTGTAGATGGTAGAATTCAGCTCATTAAACACACCATCCCTTTGTCATACTTCATCCAAATTACATGAACATTGTTCCACTTTATAGCTTAATCCATCCCCAAATAATCCTGGGGGTGACATGGATGTGCCAGCCCGGCGATCCCTCACACACCTGACGCTAACACTGGTGGCGATGAGATTGATATTTTAACTCCGTCCCCCAATGACTAATGCAAGTTAAATGCTCCTGTGGTTGTTGTTAGGCTGCTGTTTTTCAAGGGCTCTCAGGGGTTCTTGCCTTGTTGTTGAGTGTGATATTATGGAACAAATAGTAGGGCTTAATGGTGGTGTAGATGATTTAACCGCCCTCGGGGCAATGAAAAAGGGAAAATGATTTTGCAGGCCTATACGGTGTACAAAGTGTTGTTCTGTAGGTGTTTTGAAGCCTTTTATTTCCTTTGAGCTTCTGGAAAAAAAAAACCAAAATCTTAGATGTAAAAGTCCAAACTGTGTGTGTGCAGCATCTCATTTAAGCCACCTGTTAACCTGCAAAATTCACCTGTGTTTTCTCCATTTTTCATATTTCTGTGCGTTGCTGGAGTGCAGCACAGCTCTTCTCAGTCTCCTCGAGGCTCAGCACCGGCTGTGTTGTCTACTCTGCTCTATCTGAGATGCTGTGGCTTTAATCCTTTGCCCACAGGGGACGGCTGACATGGATGTGTGTAAACTGTTGACATGGTGCTGTCTCCTATGCTCTCTGATCAAAGACGGTGCAGCCCTCCTGTTTCACAACCTGCCTTCGAATATATGCTCCAAGTCTCGCCGAGGCCCCCTCCCTCTCGGTTTCACACCTCATGTTAGCCCGTGTCTCCCCTCGGTAAATTGCTACATCTGATAATAACAAAGCAGCCATTTATGACTTTGCTCATGTAGCCTCTGTGACCTCCCTCCAAGCAATGAATTTGATTTGGAAAACAGTGTGTGAGTGGCTCATGCTTTAGTCTCCATTTTTGGAGTGGGTAATGCACTGACTTTAAGTGCAAGAAAAGACTTGGCTCAACGTTGTGCTTAGTTTAATTAATCCTCAGTAATGATGCAACTATTAGTAAGAACTTAGCTCGCCTTAAGTGGCTGGAGATATATATGTGTGTGTGTGTGTGTGTGTGTGGTGTGTGTTTGATGTGTAGAGATGCTGATCGAACCAACGACGACCCTCTGTCTTAAGGTGGTTTTGCTCCAGGGACTCAGGGAGCACCGCTATTGTTTCATAGTTACTTTTAATCTCATGGGATCATTAACAAGGGTGATACACAGTAGTTGTCATGGTTACAATGTCATATACAATAAGAGCTCCAAGGGTGTGTGTGTGTGTGTGTGTGTGTGTGTGTTACAGTATAATCTGTATATGTAACATTTGGTAATAATCGTCTACTTGTAAATGTTGATTGTTGGTGTTTTCAAGTCCCTGTGTTCTGACTGCTAAAGTGTTGCTGGCTCTTCAGCTGCTGTTGTGTGACAATGAACCGAGACACACATGAATAGACCGTTCTGGTAGCTTTAGTGCATTTTGGATGCAAGATTAACTTGTTGTGCCAAGCTGCATGTTTGTAAAGGAAACTGTGTGAAGAGTTGTAAAATGGTGAAAACAATATTGAGGACGCAGTTGTACAAAAGATTGTGACACAACATAGACCATGGAAATAGATGTAAGATCTACATCCTGGGTAACGCTGCTTCCTGCTTCCATTTTGAATCGAGCACGTTGCCATCTCCGCTTTTGTTTTAGTTTTTTTTCCCTGCTGTTCCCTTCACACAGAAACAATCTGCTCGCCCAATTGTTCGTATCCTTCTAGCAACAGGGAACCAGTATTAGCCAATCTCCAGGTTTTGAATGCCACAGCAGGTTTTGACTGCTTAAAGCAACACAAAACACTCTTATTTTGCCCGTGCCACCTGATTGACAATGGGCTTCAGCGAGACATTTTCTCCTCCTCTGGCACCGGCTGCATCCGTTGCGGAGCACATTTTCCCCAGTGAGTTTGATTGTTGTAAGTCTGAGGCTACACGCCGGAGGGAGTGTGTATCCTTAAGCACAATTTGTGCCCCTAGCATTTGCTATAATTCTGTTGACAGTGTTTGATTTCTTTTGGGCAATTTTCCCCAAAGAAGAGACATTTGTGCCCAAAATATACGGGACTGATTGTCTGCACTCCTGGTAACACAGACAGCCTGCAATTTCACTAATTCCAGTTTGGAGCTTGGCAGCAAAGCTGTTGTAACATTATTACAACCATGCATATATTGTAATCACATTGACTGTCCAGCCTATTTAATTTTTATATGAAGGATATGATTGATGGTAATTTAAAAAGGGGAGGAGGCATCATAAGAGTGGATGGAGAAGCTTTTCTTGTTTGCTGCACATCCCTGATGGTGGAAATGATTTCCAGCCATTAATGCTTTTTGTGAGATGATTGCACCTGAGCTGAAAGGACAGCTTTTTTTTGTACACATGGTCACTGCAACTTTGGCCTTTACAGCTGTGAGGCTGTGAAGTTCAGGAAACTGTCTTCTTCAGAATTGCTAGAGAGACCTGAAAACACTGGGCTGAAGCTGAGCTTGTTTAGTCCACATCAGCCACTGTTACCTCTGAGGGTGTCAGTGGAAGCAGCTACACTTAGAGAGAGGAATTTGTGGCACTTGTTTCAGTACCTCTCCCCTCAGGTTATTAGAAATATTCAGAATATATGAACAAAACATTGATTAAAAACATCAGGATTTTTAATGCCAATTTTTCATTCAGTACAGTGACAACTACTCCAGGAGCGTAGCTTAGATCAGGGGTGGGGAATCCTGGTCCTTGAGGGCCCCTATCCTGCATGTTTTAGATGTGTCCCTCTTCCAACACACCTGATTCAAATGATCAGGATCATGATCAGGTTCTGCAGAGCTGGATGATGAGCTACATTTGAAACAGGTGTGTTGGAAGAGGAACACATCTAAAGCATGCAGGATAGTGGCCCTCGAGGACCAGGATTGGGGACCCCTGCTATAGACTGAACACTGGTGGTGAAACAACAACCCTAACTTGTTAAACCAAAAAAAAAACCTGATCCTTCCTGAAATGTAACTATTTGTTCCTTGGGTGATGCCCTATCTTTTCAAACAATTTAATTGAGACCAGCTGATTGGTTTTTTTTGTAACATTGCTAAGAGAAAAGGAAACAAACAAACCAACATAGGAAAAAATAACCATACATACACATCCTCCTTGGCAGAGGTAACCTAATTGCATAGATGGGCATATGGATAGAGTTATTTGTGTTCCCCTGTGATTCATTACATGGAAAACCTTTGGTAGTTTATAATTTAAAAAAACTTATTTTGATCAAATTTGAACAACAGCATTTTGTGTAGTGGTAAATACACACTGATGTCCACGGAGAGGTGTGTTAAAGTTTCTCTCACTGTTTTGCCAGCTTTGTCGACATCTGACTTGTATGTTATTTCAGACATGTTATTAAATGACTATTTGTTAAGCTTGCTGTTTCCCCTGCAGACTCTCTGACCTCTGTCTCTGCCTCCCACAGTTGCATCGGCTGGTCAGCCTCACCACGCCGGAGCCGACCATCATGGAAGCACAGGTGTAATGAGGGAGAGGAGGACAGCGGGTGACCCCTACTGGTCCTATTCAGGTGAGCTCTCATTGGTGCTCTGGCCAGAGCTCAAAGTAGGAGGAGAAACTGTTCACATCTACACAGCCTTGCCTATCATTTTCCTGTTGTTGTCTACTGTTTTGCCAGCAACCCTTATTCCCACCTCAGTGCTGCAACCAGCAGGGGTGAGTTAGGCGTTTAGTATTCACATAATAGCATACCTGTGCTGTATATTTTCATTGCTCCTAATAACTGTAATTAAGCTGATGCACTGGGGAGAGAAAAAACCCTGAGATATAGCAAAGTGAGCTAATGTTTAGATAATGTTGCAGCCGACTGTGATTAACCAAAAATAATGAACTGACTCTACTAAAAATGTATTTCTTTGTCAGGTATGAATCAGGCATACAAATTGTATTAATTCTAATTATTGTATTTATGTAAAACCTTCCTTTTAGTTGTGAATCCTACTCTTTTGTTATAAAGTGGCTACAGATAAAATAATAATAAAATAACACACCACTGCACATGAGATGATGGTGACCTCTGAGGGCTCACATCAGTCATTCAGTTTATGCAATTGGTGGAGGAGTTTTATCAATAGGGCCTCAAAAACTGCTAATTTGTTTTAATTTCTGTCTGGATTATTGATACTCTTCATGCTTTCAGTGTCACAGTAAGTGCTTTTTGGAATTTAGGTTTGCCTCCTACTCTAATTTCTCAGCCATCTCACCCTAACAAATTGGAAAGATGGATGACTATGGCAACAGAGTAAACAGTCTGATGTATCCTCTGACGGATGATTTATTATGTGCACTTTTATGCTCGTAAATGTACTTAGAGAGGCTTGTATTTGCATTTGTGCAGTTTGGGTAGTGAAGGCGCAGAAGCTTTAGAAAGGTGAAAATCTTTGGGAATAAATACATTCAGCAAAACAGGCTTAAATTCTGTTAATATCTCATGTGACTATAGATTTTTTTTTTATGATTCTGTCGATTGTGTGTATTTTGTATCATTCCTGTTTTCTCAACTGCAAAAGTCAGTTTTTGAGTGGCAAGTATTTGTTTTAATCTTTTATTTCTTCAATCCAACTTTTGAAACATGCAATACTTTGCAATACTAGTGAAAAGTTCCTATAGTTTTTTCCTCATGTGGATATGGTTGCAGAATGTGTGCGGTCAACAGCTGCGGTGGTGAACACTTCTGATAAGCATATATGTTCCTTCAGAGCGCTGCTTTTTCCTTCAGCCATACACATCCTCACCCGAGTGCACGCACAGCCCTCTGTTGGCCATCAAGCAGCTCCGATGGGAAATAGGGGTTATGTGCTTTGATCGAGGGCAGCTCACTGGAGGAGCTCAGGAAGGGAGGAGTAGTCGGTAAAATTGTATTTACAGGTTCCAAGGTCCAAAAACACCACCTTGCAAATAACTAACTGGGTCTCTCTGCTAGTGGAGTGCGTCGCAGCTCTGAAAACGATTACAGCGACTGAATATTTTGTCTTGAGTGCTGCTGTTGTGAGCCTCGAATCTAATGGGTTTAGGCAAGAAAACTGTGCAAATAACAGTGAAAAACGAACTGTGCTTACTTTGGACTCAAGTTTGTTTGGTATTCATGTCACTCCTGATTGTGGTCTTCGTCTCTTCCAGTTGTTGAATAGAGGCAGTGAAAGTGTGTCTGCTTTGACTACCCGAGCTCGACTGTTGTTTCGCTATGTACACGTGTGGTGTGTTGTGTGGAGCCCATTATAAGAATCCTAATCACTTCAAGCATGGCTTTGTTTTCTGGAAACCTTCACCAACAGAAACCCTCAATGCAGCGTTTGCAGTGTGAAATGGCGCCACTGTTCTTTCCCCCCGAAGGTTAATGTGTGTGTGTTTTAATGATGTTACTGGTAGTGCTATTTGATTTAGCTGAGGTGACCTCTGTAGTAAAACACTGCAGGGGAACCATAACTGCAATATATTTCTCTCCGTCTTCGCAGGCATTTGTTTGCAGATCTCTGATTTTAGTTGCCGATTGCTCATTCGATCATTCAGCACGAGGACCAGACCTGAGTCCAGACTCCAGTGGGACACACAGGCTTGCCTATGTATTCATGTTTAGCTCTTTCTCCTTTTTTAATTAAGACATCAGGCTCTGGTTGGCACATTTCTTTGGTCAATTAAATTTAGGACCATATGTTTTTCACTTGACAGACGGTTATGCATCTCTATGTAAACAAAACCGCAGGCAGTTTTAATACTTATATTTTGCAGCCGCCCTGGGAAAATATCCAGCTTTGTGTTGATGTGCTGTGTTTGTTCAGGGTTGCATGCATGTTAAGCAACAGGAGTGCTGGTAATTGGGGGAAGATAGGATCTCTCAGTGGTTTTTTTATGTTTTATGTTGGATAGGAGGGTGGAAGAAAAAATAAACATTGGTTTGGGGACCTGACTGACATGGGCTGATTTTTTATTTTTTTAAATTTTTTTTGGACGTTCGTTTCAGCCCCATGCAGACCACTAATTCCTACCAGTGCAGGCAGCTGGCTGATTGTGCTGAGAAAAAGGGAAGCATTGAGGGAACACAGAAATGTCCATTACTTCAGGAAGGTAATTAGTGGCTAAGGCTGTGAATAGGGGACAGACAAGCGTGCCTTAGCAGCTAAATGGTTATTAAGGGCATTTGCTCGGCGCAAGTGAGTGGAAAGGAAATGCACACAGTGGGGTTAGCCTGAAGGTAGGGGGTACCAGTGCAAGACAGACTCGAACTCTATGAGCTAGATGCACACGTACGTAACATATAGAGGAGAATTGTGATTTTCCACACCTCTCAGTAAGTATTTTACAGAGTACTGGAGAGAGCTGTTAGAACAATATGAAACCTGGAAACAAGAGCAGAGGGGAAAAGTTATTCTTTAAAAAAATCATTATTTTTGTTCAGATTTCTCAGTTCAATACAAGGTTAAATGTATAATGTTGTAGGAATTGTGAGAAACTGTAATTGTTTATGTAGTACTTTAAATATTTGCCAATATATAACATAGGATACTTGAGTTTTTATTAATGAACAATAGTAATGTCATTACTCACAAATACATTACACAGTTTTTATAATAAGAAAAAAAAGTATTAAGCCTCTTTTCCCCTACACATTAGTCCCGTGCAGTGAGAACTCTTACTGGTTCATGACATGTCACCTTCCTGTGTGCTTTGATTATGATCCTCAATGTAAGTAGCCTTGAAACCCACACCCTGAAATTTGATTAAAAGTTATTTAAGGCATGCTGTGTGTGTGTATGTGTGTGTATGTGTGTGTGTGGCTGCATGGAGGCATTTTTCATAAGAGGGATGATATCATTCTCACCATAAGACTCCCACAGGAACAGGGCTATGCATCATTTTTTCCCTTTTTATATCTCTGCAGGTTTTCACATCATTTCTGCTCGTTTCTCGGGCTTCCTCTCTCGGTAGTTTTATGTTTTCGGCCAATATACACAGTAGTTTGCTTTTGATTGGTCTCTTGTTGATTTATTGTTCTAGTTTAATTACAGCACAACAGTTGGAGCACCTTAACGTGCATTTACAGAAGCATTAGGCTTGATCCCCGCTAACAGTGTGTAGAATGAAAAACAAAAAAGAAAAGCAAAGCAAAGAAAAACCAGCGCTAGATGTAGAAAAATATAGATTAACGTCCTGGTGATAATTGTCGGTTTTCATTTTTATTGCATTATGAGATTTCGCCGAGTCCCTGAATTAAATCACATGTCATTTCAGGCTGATATGAATCAGCCGTTGCTAATGAAAGATATATGTTATTGCTTTGATCATTGTAGGAATTCATAATATTGGTTAGAGCAGAAGAAGAACTGTGTGAAATTGGGAAAATTAAAAATGCAGTAACGAGTACATGCTGCAGAGGCCCTAATCCTTCAGATGATATAGTAGTCTACCTACACATATGAATAACACAGCTGAAGGCCATGCATCTCTGGGATTTTTTTCAGCATTAATAAGGTACAAATTAATAACTAGTGTCTGGTTTTCATGCAGCAGTTGAGGATGTTTGGATGGATGCCACCCTATTAACAAGCTGTTGTAGCCACTGAGAGAGCCTGCGATTGTCTGATATGTGTGGATTATATTTCCCCTTAGCCTAACTGTTTTATTCCACTTCACTGAGGTTGCCCATGATCATTAGCAATCTTTCCACTCATGTCTCACATAATGAAGTGAATGAAGTGTCATTTTCAATCAACTGCTATGTTGATCCAACTTAATTAGTACTTTAGAGGATACAAAACAAGATTAGGTAACTCACAGCTCTTGATTGCCAGGGCTGTTTGTTTTGGCTTTGAATTAACCCTCAGTTCTACTGCTGCACGTACTTCCTGTAGCTCCTTATTGTATTTCTACACTGCTTGAGTGCATCAAAGGGCCTCTACCACGGGTTCCTCCCAGCACAGACTCAGGCAGGGACTGAGCCACTCACTGTGTTAACAGTTTTTGTTTGCACAACCGCCCCAGCCACAGATACACTAACTTACTTAAAGACTTTGCTTCCCTCCCACCAACATGTGCCCGGCTCAGGCGAGAACGCACACAATGTACACAAACCAACAAAAGGCTTCGTTCTTCATTCTGTGACTTCAGGCTGTCGCCCTGTTCGCCGGCGTGGTTGTTCCAGCTTAGCGGCCTCGCGCTGCAGCACGCCACCGCGTAAAAGGAGGAGGTTGATTAGTCAATGCACGCCAGCTGTGCCAATCAACGCACCTTTGCACTGCTCCCTGAACCACCTTGTCCCACCTCTGTCCCTGCAGCACAGCAACACCACAGCCCGCTACCACACTGAGATATATTACCATGTAGCTAGTAGGCAGTAGTCATATTGACAGAACTTTTAAGATGAGGTTTTAAGTGTTATTCATGTTACTATAACCTTTTATAAACAGATTGGTTGGATTTTAGAGTACTGATAACACTGTAAGGCCTTGGTCTTACAATGTGAAGCACCCTGAGATTGTGTTACTGTGATTTAGTGCTCTACAAATTCAAAAACTGAATTTAATAATATCTAAAAGCTTAATAGGTTGAAGAGTATACTGCAGGATGGACTTCAAAGCAGACTTTTTGGGTTGATTTTGAAAATGTGTCTCGTTAGGTGTGGCGTGTGTAATGATTATGATTCATGTGATGTTAAAGTGGCTGGGTGCTTGTGAAGGCAGTGCACTTTGTCTCTGGTGTCTTGACACCCTCCCACAGTAGCTTGTGGGAAAAGAGTCGTGCCATGTTGTCATGGAGCCCAACAAAAGGACCTCTGCCTCCTGGAGGTAATGAATCCAGAGGAGGATTGCTCCCGGTAGACCGACATGTGTGAGACGCTCATACAGGGCTGTACAGAGGGAAGGTAAAGTGTGGGGCTTTCTCTACAGGGCTCAGGGAAAATAGTCCTCAGGGATGAAGATAAAAACATTTTTCTATCTCAATAAGAAGGATGGCACATTTTTTACACAAGCTTCAGTCTCTCATGCTCCATTGATAAAATCTGCTTTATTGTTTATAATGATGTTTTCCTCCTGATTGTTTTGAGACAATCAAATAATTTTGTCCAAATTACCACTAAAAAAAAATAACGGTTGTTTAATCAGATACCTGCCAGAATGAAATACGCAGACTGTCTGCTGAAAATCACAGTTGAATTTAATTTCCAATTATCATACAGTCCAATGAAAATATTATCAACAAGACGATAGATCTTGTGATGTTCTGCAAATATCAATCTCAGAAGGTGGAGGTGGAGTTATCTAATGGTTTTCCATTAACCAGGTGAAAGTGTGCATTAGTAAGAACTAATCTCTTTAAACACATTTGGTTGGGGGAAGACACTGCATTCGCTCTTCGCTTATATCCGTCATTTGTTTGCTGCGCACATCGACCACAAAGCATTTACATAAAATTGCCATCTATTCAAATAACCAAACCTTACACTGCCTCTTGTTGTTTGCTACACTTAAGCCCTGAGAACACTTGATCAGCACTTGTGTGGGTACATTGTGTACGCAACAGTAACAGTAACAGTAAAAGCATTGTGAGTATTTTACTAAACACTAATTTCCCTGTTAGACCAGCACTTACGGTTTCAGGACCTCAGGGCAAGACACTCTGACATAGTATGACAAGCACCTGAAAACCTGCAGTTGATGTTTTCTGTTTACATATCTTGACAAACATCTGATGACACATGTCAAGTGTCCAGAAAGCAGCAGTTTTATTATACTCACTCCTCAGACTGACAATCCCACTCCTGTACTCTGCGGGCTACTTTCTTTATGGAAAATCGGTGTGAGCTGTAGCCGTGAGTTAATGCAGTTTGTGTTGTGTTACAGTATGTGTGAAACCTCCGCACCCTCTGACCTTTTTGTTGTGCTCATCCTGAAACCTTTCTTTACTACCCAGCGTATCCACAGTGTTTTCTGGACTTGATTAATTTCCTCCTCCTGGGAGAACCGAGAGAGATTCATCTGTCTTACACCCTACATTTGTAGTCACAGCCATCCTACGTGATGATGGAAGCTTAACACAACATCATCTATATTCCTCCAGTCTTGCTGATGTATTGTATCAACCTGCAGATGTACCTTCACTCATTTTTTTTGAGAAAATGAGAGGTGCAGGAACACTAATTATTAAAAATGAATTTTGCTGGGGCCCAAGCTGACTCATTATTCATCTTGGTTATTGCTAGCAGTTTGGATCAGCCTTCGTGTGCCAGAATTGGTCCATTTGTCTCTGTCAAGGGTGGGCCCTTGACAGATGTGCCAATATGGCTGCCGAAGTTTGGTGCTGGGGGAGAGGCATCTTAATTCTCCATGATGTATCACACTGGCAGCAACCAATTTAGCAGAATTGAGCTCCAAATCATCTTACTTCCCACTGCCTCTGACAGTCTGTTTCCTTTTTCTCGATGAGGTAAATATATTAAGGATGGAAATAAATTAGGGATTCCTGCACCCCGAGCTAATACTCTATCAGCAGGTTTTTGTTGAACTTGATTGTTTGTATTGTCGCATTGGCACGTCCAGAGAACAGCATCCTGGGCCGGCGCCACCAGGACACACCAAGCAAATGCTCCACTGCACCGACCACCAATGATGGATACAGCCAAACTTTTCTTGTTTCTCTGTTTAGAGCAGATTGATATGTTGGACTGACAGGTGTGTTGTGTAAACCTAATTAATTAAATTTCAGGTGTCACATGGTGTTAGTGTGCCTCGTGGCAGCATATTAGGCTTAGTCGGTGGCTCAGGTCCAACTTAATGGATGTGGACATGCCCGGCCTGCTGGGAGTGCAATATTGAGGAAGTGTGAGATTGCCAGCCCACAGGTTTTCCTCTCTAATGTGGTTATGCTGATGAGCTGGAATGAGCTAGATAGCGGCTCAGCAAATTTTTAAACTCATAATCATGATGACTTACTTTGTAATGAGTACGCATCCCCCTAGAGCTGAGGAGTTAACTGTAGGGGGCCAAGGCCGTAATAGTGACATAATGGCACAATTTTGGAAGATGTGCAATGCTTCCCCTGAATTATAAAACAATGTTTGATTTATGATCATTTGTTCTAAACGCTGCAAGGTATGTTAGCATAAAACCCTACTTAGACCAGAAAATGAGTGAGTAACTGTACAGGAGCAGTTGATGGTGTTTAGTCGTGCATCACTTCTAGTTCGCCGGCTTCCTCTGGCTTGTTAGATCGTTTATCGTGCACTACTATCTCTAGTTTACAGAGTTACACTGCTAACTATTGATTTCTGTCTGGATTCTAAATTATAAGGACACTTGCTGTGTAAACATGGAGCCATTGTTGTCCCTGCTTAGCTTGCAGAACGACTGCAAGAGTAATAGGTGCTGAGGGGGTGAGCTGAGCACAGAGAGGGGCAGTAGCTCAGAGAGGTTCAAGCCTTTTTTTTCTACTGTATTACTTTGTGGGCTAATGCTGCCTGCTGGGTGTATAATTATGTTTGTTTGAAAAAAATAAACACTTTCTGTAATTAGAGTGCATGGATTAGATTTCTGGGATAGGGTTAATATAATGTCTGCTCTGGATATATCCTGTGCAGTGCTGCCATGAAGTTCAAAACAACTGGCACCATCATGTTTCTGCAAACTGAAAGACATTTATGTCAATTTAAGGTGATCCAGCTTGAAATTCTTCACAGAGACAGGTGGAAGAAAGATCACTCAGGCCTGTCATCCTTTGTCTTGTACAGTCTCATGACTCATTTAGGTGAGAGCTCATATACCTGCAAGGGATAATAAATAATGTAGATGCATCATGAAATTATTGGGCTAGAAGCTGTTCTTCTTCTGCATCTTAAAATGTGTGATAGTCTAAAGCTTTTGTGCAGGATCCACATTCATGGATTTTCAGGCATTTCCTTTTCTTTTTAATATAAAAAAATAAAAGCTGAAAATGATACTCCAGCAGGATTTATGAGAGGACCTTTGATGAAATTGAGCAAAAAATAATTCACACCGGAAAAAAACATGAGCATGTGCTAATGTGTCCAGGTTTCTGAAAATAAAAATAGAGCCAATTATCTGGTATTTCCATTAAAAAAAAAATAAAAAATACAATACATTTTTAGCATTCAGCAGAGGAGAGAAACTCTAAAGCCAGAGGGCAAAGGAAAGGACCACTTTGTGAATCATCCATGTGTACTCCAGTGTCTTTGCAATTTCAACCAGTAGCTACGTTGGTTATATCACCAGCTCATATTTTCATTTCATTGATTTGGAGCATTCACTAAGCTGGAAATCTTAGTTTCTATAAGAGGAAGATTCAGGTACAACACCGAGGAGGAGTGAGAATTCAATGTTGTTGTTGTTTTTTATCAAATATTTATCTTTATCTAAAATATATTTTTCTGTCCATTTCTAGAAACTTACAGCCCCTTAAGTTTTGAAATGCATTCGGCTGATGTTCGCCAGCTTGAACCTCTCCTCAGGAATTAATTTTCAGCTCCTTAATGTGAGCTCCCTCATCCCTTCTGTTCTTTAATTTCCCTCCTCATCCATCCCCTGTAATGCTGGCCACATCGCAGCTCTGAGCAGGGGTTTGCGATTGGATGCCGTGGAGTAGTAAGGTGGGTGAGAGGCAGACTGGATTAAAGGTTGATTTAAAATGGCTGCTTGCTGTGCTTAGCTCAACACTCATCTGGGAACATGTGGTCATGTGCAATCTTGTGATTTGTGGCCCAATTAGCGGTTTTCGGGGTACCTGAGTTTTAGGAAAAAAAAACCCTGTGCAGTTTCTCTGTTCAGTTTAACTTCCTCTCTGGATCTGCTGAACAACACTCGACTAAACTAAAGCTTTAAAAATCCAAGTAACCAGTGACTGTGAAGCCATTGAACCACACATAGCCACTCTACCTGTATTAATTACCAGGACACTATAGTAGTGAAGGGGAAGTAGTAATCATGTTTCAACTAACATCTCACTCCTGGTTGACTGTAATTTGTTATTTTTCCATTTTTCCCTGTGGTGATGAATCTGTGTCTTAGTATGTCAGCATGTGCACGTTTATTATTATTTCTGTGAGGGGTGATAGAGCAAATAGAAAAGCTCATATGCCAGTGGGGCATAATTACAGTGTCAGGACTGTGCGTGGATTTCTGTATCAGTCCCAGTCAGCCTCTCTCCATGTTATTTACAGAACTGATCTCCACTTTGTGATGAAAAATGAAACTGTGTTTGTGCAATTTAATTCATAGCGTGCACCTGAAGCAAGCTGCCTTCTGCACATATTGTAAAGAAAATGTCGACTGTACTGTTTCTAACTGCCATGACGTATTTTAAGAGGAAATTAGCCTCTGTAAAGTCTCTTTATTGTGAATACTGAGAGTATTGAGACATTTACTGGTTTCTCCAGCACGCAATTGGCACTGAAGAACCAAATACCTAAAATAGCAGCTCTCACAAAACAATAAACACAAGCTGGTGAAATAAAATCCCAGATAACAAGTCATCTGTGGGGGGGGGTTTGCTGCGTGGGTGGAGAGCTTTCACCTCCACCTACTGGCTGCGGCTAATGGTCTGCTTTGTCCCGGCCTCACACTGTGGGGTCATCCTTACGCCATGACGGGCAGGTAAGTGAGAGGTTTCTTTTGGTCTCACAACCTCTGTCCTCCCTTGGAGACAGCAGCCTCCTTATGCTTGTCTTGGTTTATCGCTAGGCAGTGACCCACAGTCGACTCTCTCGACCATTATGTCCCTCGGTCTCTGCAGCGAGGGCGCTCTGGCAGGTATCTACCGCCGCTCTCTCTGCCCTCCATATCTGATAGTCAGCCGCTTAATGTGAGAACAATGACACAGTTGTTTTGTGTGATCTTTGGGATGTGTTCAGCATTTTTTAGCTATTCTACAGAGTTGGATGGAGGGATAACGATGTCAGTCTGATGTTCATGGTGCCCAGCGAATGAACCCCATTGACTTTTCAGTCCTGACATTTCATCTCGTGCCACTAGCTTGTCACAGTTTGAACCTATTCAGTGACATATCTCCACATCTACCTGATTTATTGGTTCAAAATTTTGTGCAGGCGACTGTGGTCCCCTGAGCGTGTGACATATGCACTTTGGAGGTTCTGCCTTTTCCTCTAAATCTTCAATGAGGTTTATTTTTGTGGTTTTAAATAAAAAATCTCAAGTATTAGATGTACTGATTTGGAAAAAAGACTGTAGAGAAAAGGGATGCTGATGTGGAAGTGACAAAATGTGCAATGCTACCTATAGCCACTCGATATTGGCTATGACTGCAATAGAGTAAATTAACTGTACTCTTATAATAATTCTTTTTTTTTTTTTTTCACAAGTTCAGATGTCATTAGCTAAAGCCACTTCTTCTTGTCAGTGTCCTGGTGATTCATTGTAAATTAATTTTCTAATAATAAAGTAGATGTCAGGCCTCAAAGAGAGCTCTCCTTGGGGGCTTAACTGGTTTGATTGACAGACCCAGTCTCATGGACCCGCCCCTTCACTGCTTCCCCGCTATGCCCTCATATCCAAATATGGTCACTTCAGGCACAAACGCCAGGACTATGCCACACTCCCGGCTTCACAGTGCAGCTAAAGATGGTGAGATAGAAAATGCTCATTGATTTGGATTTGAAAGAAAAGCCCAGTATTTAAATTAAAAAAAAAACAAAAAAACAGCCATATATCTCATGAACATAATTGCTACGTCCTGCTCTAACATAACTGAATATATATTCAAAACCAACAAAGAACAGCGTGCGTAGATCCCGTTTCCATTTATATCTAATTGGACTGAAATGATTTAGACTGACCAGCAGGACATTACAATCATTAAAGTTCAGCGGTCTCACTTGTGAGTCGAGAAAGCGATCGCAGTATGCCTTCTGTAACAGTCAGGTGCTGGAGTCGTATTTTAGATGAAGTTCCTGCAGCCGAAGAAGAGTTAATTAAACCAATGGATGGAGCTGCATGAATGGAATATGAGGGTATGAGAGAGGTGATGGCTCAGAGTGAGATGGTGTGAGAGTGTTTTTTCTGAATCACAATCTAACAATAGGAATAGATGGAACGGATGTCGTGACAACTTAGAGACGGATTCTGCTGGTTTTTTTTTTTTTTTTTCATGTGTTTGTGTGTTGGTGCACAGTCAAAGTATGAAGGGACTGATCATTTGGCTCTGGGGACCAATACCAACCTAAATGCATATAGCACAGATGGCTTCACGCATTAGTGTATCTGTCTACTTCAGCCTCAGTGCTTCATCTTCATCTCCATTTTCAGGGTCCTCTCTGATTTGAATAACGACTGAAATACTAATCATCCCTTTAGTATAATTTCGAACTGTGATTTGAATACAGTCACTATTTCTGATATTAAAGCGTCCATCACACCCAGCTGCAGGACATTTACGAGCGCCGAGGTTAGCGTCTGTGTTTCCGACAGTTAGCTGATATGAAACAGTTGCCCTTGGACAAAGCAGAGTAATGTAGCGTCACTAATCAGTGTTTCACTTTGCGGCTCTACAGAGGAGATCTGTGTTCTGCTCGACAAAGTGCTCACCTCCCTCTTCTGTTTACAATTAGCAAGAGGCTTGCTTACAGTGATGCAGTGTGGGATTGGTGTCAGTGCGCACCGCTACACAGAGGGCAAAACCCAGAGAGAAAACATTTACTCTTTTATACTGTGTGGAAAACAACTTTTAAATGTCTGGGGGAAAAAGAAAACCACTATAAAGTTGAAAGGAAAGCTTTTATTTACTTGGTTAGTTATGCACAGCAATACTCTCTCAAATGTAGTCATTATCCAGACAAACATAAGGTTTGTAATCCTCTGCTAAATTAAGTAAATTAGCTGGAAATGTCATCTTCTACATAGAATATAGTACCTTTTTGAGTTACAGGAACCAAACTCATTTGAGCTGGATGTAAATAAAAGAAAATTATTTTTTTAGACAAAGTAAAGTTTGTTTACGAAGCTGTGTTATTGAAACAGCTGTTACTGGGAAAGTACGGATGCTGAACAAAGAACATGGTGACAAGCCAAAATAAAAGTCGTCTTTTCTGAATGTCCTTTTCACACACAAGTAAATGACTTTGGTTTAATCTGATCAAGGACTTTTTTTTATGATTGAGCTACTGATTGAAAGTGGTAAAGACATGATAAAACTGTAAATATAGTAAGTTTTGAGTTGTATATATCTATTGCATTCTTTGTTGGATTCAATTCCAGTATCATTATAATGCAGCTTGGTTTTGGCCCAGATGTAATTAATGGTCAGTTTTTCACTACTGCGTTTGCATAAATGAATCTTTCCTTTTAAGCTTTGTCAGCATGTGGAGATGTTGTGTCATCTTTTGACATGGTGCATGCACAAAAATAATGAACAAATTGGTCTACTTAGAACACAACCATTGTTGTAGCAAATTCTTAAATTGTCAAGTATGCTCAGTTCAATCAGTCATCGGACTTAATCCAAAACTAAGGGCCCTGCTGCTCCGAGTCGGCTTCAAAGAGCTCGAGCTGGCGACGGCCGACAGATCAGTTTGTGTCACCTCTCATCTCCTGTTTTAAAAAGTTGCGCAACATGTGCACGAGTAATTTTTTCTTCTGTAATTGATTTCAAATAGTTGTTTTATTACAACAGAATGAAAGTGAATTTGAGCTAAACAGAAAACTAAATGATTTACTAAGTCAGAAATTAGATCCCTCAACAAAAACACAATACAAAACTTTAAACACAACCATTCTGCGCTACTTGTAAGCTTTCACAAAAGACTCAATACGGGAGGCACTTGTTAAACAAGGCTGCTAATTCATTCCCATTGAGCTGCTTTGAAGAGTTTATTATTCACACTGTTGCTTCTTCTCTTGTCACGTGTACAGCCACAACAGAACAGAGACTGATGCCATCCACCCTGTCTTTCTCCAACATGCAACATACATTTGTTGTGTAATATCCATTGTATTCAGGAATACAGACGTGTACCTCCGAGTGAATCTGAGTATTCTTGAGGGTTAAACTGTAAATGCTAAATCTGCACTGATGTATTGTCTTGAGTTACCCCACTCTTTACTGAACTAAAACATGCTTTGCAGATACTTTGAGTAGCACACTACCTACTCGAGTAATTCCAGTTAATTGCAGTAAATGTGATATTATTCATTACGTACCGACGATCCAGAGTTTCATTCAGAAGTGGCGACTCAGAAACGTTTGTTGGCGTGCTGGCTCTTTGCCAAATTAAAGGGGAAACTGTTAAAAGTTTTTGAATTGCAGGGGAAGCTCTTCCTCAAGGGACAGAATGTATTTCTGTCCCCCTTTTTCTTTACACAAGGTCCTGGAGATTATTTTTACAGACTAGGGGATGTTGTACTTATGCAGTGGCCAACACCCAAGAACAGGAAGCCACAGTTTCTATGAGAGTCCACGAGATGGAAGCAGATAGCGCCAAGGGAAAACAATATTTTGGCTGGAGCTCATTCTGGTGGCCAATTAGACCCCAATGCCTGTATGATTTACCACTTCCTCTACCTGCTTTTATGTGTTTGGGGCTGCAGTGTGGAACACAATGACCCCTGATTAAAGATTGAGCTCAGGCTCTGAGACGGCTGTGGCGCCATTCTTATCAGATGCCTACTTCTCAGAACTCAGCGGGACCACCTGAAATCAATGGTTGTGTAGTCTCACACTGACACACTCAGTGAACATATTTACACTTTGATTGAATGTTTAACGGTTTTGTAAAATAGCAATTCATCATGACTATTATTAAATTATGTTTTTCTCCTTAAGGTCTCCTAAAGTCAACAAATCAAATACTCAGTATTTTATCCCCTTGCATTGCTTGATGTATAAATGTGTTTAAAGTATCAAACAGTTACTGCTTGCCATTATAAACTGTGAAAGGCAAGGACACTTTCAATTCCAATGGAAATGAAGAATAATCAACTTGGAAAATGTTTGGTGAATTTCAGGGTTTTGAGTCAGCGGCTAAATATTAAACGCCCTTTGTCTTTCAAAGCACTTACTGAGACACATTGTATATGCACTGAGACGAGTGGCTTGTTTGTCTTTTCCTCCACCCTCTCCTGTAGACATGGCCTGGAAGTGACGCTGGGATCTTGAATGGCCGGGTAGAGTGAGGGGCGTGAGGTCGCGCTTCTAATTGCATAATGAAACATGTCTGGGTTAAGATAATGCCTCAAAGAGAGCGTTATGTAACCTAAAAGCAGAACTGACTCGAGTTTGATCAAAACGTACAGTACAGTCAGACAGTACTGGAGCAGTGATGAGTTTTAATACTAGAAGAAGTAACAATAACCCAAATGTTTTTGGTTTTAATGGATAAGCAGTAGAGAGCTCTTTTCTGGCCAAATCTTTTTGACCTAAATCCAAATGAGATTGCACTTCTCATGCTGATGACCAGACTGAAGGCAAAAAGCCATTGAAAGAGTGAGACTGGCTGTTGTACAGGTCTGGCAAAAAGCAAGTGTCTGTTGATGGGGTAGAAACTTCAGTGTGTGCAAACAAATATGAACAATGATGCCTTCATTTATTCTATTTTAATGCAGAGTTTCTTGGATGAATCCCTACATTTCAACTGATGGTATTTCAACACCTATAAACCTGAAATTTAGTTCTTTAACCTGTAACTTGAGGATGAAAGGCTCCCCTCCGAGCATCTTTTCACTCACTGAAACTCTCCTATTTCTAATGAAGATGCTATTTGGTTGAAATATTTCCCAGATTTTTCTCTTCAGGTTTGCACGATGCTAGAAAACCTCTTACAAACGAGCTTTTGTTTCTTCTGCAAAATTGCTGTAATTTCCCCAACCCTTGAAAGCGATTAAACGAAAATCAACATTAACGTCTTTGTTTGACAGACAGGCAAAGTCTCCAGATTAAATTTGTTAACCTTAGTCACACAACACATCATCTTTTTTTTTTACTGGAAACCCAACAGCTGCTCACTTCAAGGTAAAATGAGATCCCAATGTCGTACTCAGTGGTACCTGTCAGTTAATGTCAGTTCTTGTAACATACCACAAGAAGATAATTACACTATGTATTCTACAAGGAAACTAAACACAGTGTATTTATCCAGCTGTGTTGTTTCTCTTTTTATTTATTTATTTTATTTTCATCCTATATCTTATAACAGTGAGCGTCCGCTGGTGAGAACATGTGTGGCATTTAAAGCATAAGCCGTTATATTGGCGTAAACATGGCTGTTGACAGTGTGTCAGGTCAGTAAGGGTCAAAATTGTTGCCAGCTCAGTGACTTTCTCGCTCGACTTTTATGACCCTGTTTTTAATGAATGTGCTCCAGCGAGGATTTCGAGACTGGCAGTGAGCAACCGCACATCCATTAGACCATTAGACTGTAAATGTATATAGAACCAATCACTGAACCCTGAATCCTGTATTTTTAATCTCAGTGATTGATTTAACTTGGCAAATTAAGTCTTATTGTTTCAAGAGTGCATTCATACCACCTTAATTTAGGACTTTTGAACCCTAAATAGTGAGCAACAGTGAGGATGATTTGTCCTAAAATATCTGCCTCACTCTGAGCCGGTTTCAGCTCGATTGGATGGACGTTGGCTGTAAGAGAGCCTTCTTCTCTCATAACTCCATGTTATAGCCTCATCACTTTGTAAGTTGTGATTATGAACTTCAAACATTTGAGGCATTTAACGTACACCTCTCTCTTCGGAGCATTTGGCTTCAGTCCTGCTAATTGGTCATTAGATTGCCATGAAATGCTCGGACGAAGCTGCTCGCAGTAGATGAGCTTTTTCTTGACACGGGGTTGCTTTATATATCGCTTTTATTGAGATGGCAATTCTGGCTGATCCCCTTTGGTTGAGTCATGCGAGCTTGTTCCAGTTTTTGAAAAGCAGGCTGTTTTGAGGAGAGCAAAGCTTTTGAGCAAAAGTCAAGTTAAATCCAAACTTGGTGTCTAATGCAGTGGCAGAGAGGTTGTTTGTGGTTGAGGACTGTTACTGTACAAAAAAATTAATTTGGCCTCCAACCCCCATGGCACACGGACAGCAGCACACCGGAGTCTGCTACGAGCTTTTGTGGGGACTTTGGCTTTAGTGGTGGGGAATGATAGATAATTGATCTTTGAGGCCTATGAAGCAGATTATGGTTCTACTTTGAAACTGGAAATCTGTTTCATAATTTAGACCGAAAGAGCAGAAATGGTTAACAACACGTAGGCTGTATCATATCAGTCATCGCCACAGTAACTGGCTCCCTGTTATATAAAAGCCAATTTGAACTTACGTAACATGGGTCAGTAAGTGACCTGCAACATCGGCAAAAGGAAGTACAACTTCAGAATGACTCCAGAGCACTTTTATTTTGACAAAGATAGCAACAGATTAATGGTGATCCATTTGATCTGACAATTCATCAGATCTTGTCTGCTTTTTTTTTTTTTTTTTAAATGCTACTCTGGCTCGACATTACACTTTAGGGGAAAGTATTTATCTTATCTGAACTCCCTGCCAGCTATCTCCTGGAACAGCTAGACCTTTAATCACCTGCTGCAGTTGGTGTCTGCAGTAAGTCCAAGGAGGCTGATAATGTAGTTGTTCTGAACCCACTGATAGAAAATTGTAACAGTGAGGAAAGTATTTAAAACTACTGTACAGATACACCCAAATATGACACATTATTTATATTAAAACATATACATTTCATCCCATACACTACACTGTTAGTACTTGGTTGAAGCCTTTAAATGATGGATCACAGATTGTAGACTCCATGGCTGCATATGTTGTAGCCAGAATTATTATCTTGTCATCATACACAGACAACCATTTGGAGTCACCTGCTGTTTACCTACAATAATAAACACACTGCACATCTGTAATGTTGCATAAGTAACGCTCTTTTTCATACAGATTTAAAAAAATAAAAGGTACTGAGAAAAAGTATAAACGTGGTTTATGTCAGCAAAAGGGAGAGTACACTAAAATGTGCTTAAATGTATTTTTCTTTAATAAGCATAAGAAGAACTTAATAGCTCAGCTGGATATCAAGTACTGATTTCAGTAATTAGTGTGTGAGCAGAATCCAGTACTTGAGTAACATCTGTGTGGAAGCAGATGCTAACAGTTTTCTTCCACAACTTTTTTATTTTCTCTCTTAAATATTTGCTGAACAAAGACAATTTCGGCAAATCATAATATTTAAAAAAAAAAATAATAATAAAAAAAATATGTTGTTCAGTTTGTCAGATAATTAAACTGTTGTTGTAATAAGGTTGATTATAATAATGATTATGTTTTTGCTTGTCAAAACCTGTAACTTGTTACCATGGAAACAAAGTACACTCTACCTGTTTTTATTTTTTTTATTATTTATAGATGCTCAAATTTTCATTTAATATTACATTTTTTAACTAATACTGTTACAATATTTCTTTAATGAATACTGCGTTATACAAAATACATTTTCAGCAAATATGAAAAACATCCCAAACTAAGATATAATCTCGTAATGTCTAATGACTATTAGTTTTATACTATAACAGTGGTTTAAACAAATTTTGATGCTTTGCCAAATATGACACAGGAAATGTTGAAATAATCCCCATGCAGTTCACATACATATTGGATCATACACGTGAACATTGTTTGTGAAACATTAGAATTTGATGAGTTAGTCCAAAGTAAAAGCCTCTGCTCGCCCTTCTTTCCCTCATGGGAATATTGTGTATCGATTGCAGTTTGCTGTTACATTATTTTAATATTGTCATGAAAACTCAAATTTGATCATGGACCACCTCTGGCTACTGGTGATGGACGCTTTCTTGTATCACCAAAATTAAATTGGAAAAAGAAAATTATACCTTGTTGGGAAATTTCAAATGAATTCTTATAATGACGTTTGCTTAAGCAATCACAAACAGACTTTGCTCTGGTGGTCGGAGGGGATGAATTATCCCTTCCTGTTCTCAGCGGACCACTGAGTGTCACTTCTGTTCACTTTCTCGGGCTCTCTCATTTTCATTGTTGCGCCAGTGCCACTACAACTGTGAATAAAGACATTATTTTTCATGTACTTGATTGCCTCTACCTCTTTGTTCATCACAGAACTGACAAGGTCAAATAAATTCACATTTAATTTGGTGGAGTGTAACTGAAGACTTACTCATGCATCACCCTCCTTGTACCCCTCAGTGACCCCCAGATGCCTTTTTTCATTCTCGCAAACTGCACTGATATGTCAAGTACTTGTTCCTTTAGATCTCACTTGGAGAAGTGCGAATTAGTCAAACGCTGAAAAAAAGGGTTTTAAAAGCATGGAAGCAGACTCTGCAATTATTTTCTCGTTTTTATAATTCCTGTGTTGAAATTATTCACTGTTCTTCATCGCATATTCCCTCACTCCTCTTTGAAGCCCACTGACGCCCACTGAGGGCATTATGGTTTTTACCTTCATGGTTCACTGATAATTGAGTCGTCTTATGCAGATTGGCCAGTAAAGGAATCTGACAAGAAACTCCTTTGAAAGTGCAGTTCCTTGAGAATATAAAATGGCACACGCACGTAAGATAGAGGTCTGATTGTTGCAACTGATGACTCACTCTCATAAACACCTTTTCAGTTACCTTAAAGTTTCCAGTATACCTCAGCAAGAAAAAAAATACATGTGTTTATCAGTATATTTCACTTGTTGAATAGTACAATAATGGCAGCGTGACGGGACTCTGTACTTGTTTGCTTAGTTATTTATTTCACTGTGGTAGTTTTGGCAGCATGACCCCATTTAGCCTCTGGACCACTCACCAGAATTGGCTGTCCCAGTTTTGCCAGGACAAGTTTCTTCTTTGATTGTGGTTGCATGCAGTCTGCTACAACTGTAAATATTGTTCAGACTCATTTGCAATGTGAACTTTATGCTAGATTTTCCTTTTGTTCCTTTTTTTTTGTTGTTTTTTTTTAAAGGCCTCTTGTGTGGGTTTTTATATGTCTTAAAATGACACGCACAAACCCACATGGCATAGACAATAAAGGTGTTAGACTGAGCTCCCACTTTAAGTATCCGTGAATCCGAGAAGTGACAATGAATTGTAGACCATCCCTGGTTGCTTATACCCAATGCAGTGGGAGTCTGTATCTTTATTGTTAAACACTCACAATCAGCATCGTTCAGTAAACTGAATCTGCTTTCTTCTCCCCTCAGTTGATTCAGCTGTGCTCTGAGCTCTCTCCTTTTCCTTCGTCACATCCCAGCCATTAGGTCACAGAGCTGCCAGGAAGCATGTAAAGAGATCTGCACAGCGCAGAGACACTGGAACGAAGGGATAAAGTCTGTCAGTTTGTTTTGTGCAAAACAGCTCTGGTATTGCAGTTTGCTGAAGATAGGGCTGTAATATGCTCGTGTTGTGACAGACTTGCGCCTTGGACTTGCAGTGCCTAACAGTTCCTTTTGAATATGTTTACCTTTACTATTCATATATATCGCAAAGGCACCACACAGTGTGCAAAATCTATAATAAATTACTTTATGCAACTTTATGTATCTGCAGTAATAAAAAGGTTGACATATGTTTCAGGCACAGTGCTTCAGTTGAATTTCTCACTTATCTGAGAATAAAGGATCAAAACAGAAATGCAGTGACACAACTCGACTTAGTCTAGACAGAAAGGTCTCTATAATCTTTTCCTTTTGATTATATCTTCAACTTAATACATGTGAGAAATGAACAATATCCCCGTCAGCCTCAACAGTACTGTCTTAACCTAAATAGCTGATGTTAACATGCTAAGACACTAAGCTGTGATGGTGATGTCATAATTGCATGTAGGAAAAGTGGACAATGGAGTACAAGAGGGCGTCTTATTCATTTAAAGGGAAGTTACTCAGTGGGCGAATACAGCATGCTCATTAGCATTATGCTCCAACGAGAGAGTATACCATAATTCTTTAGATTTTTCAAATGTTATTGAAGCAAATGGGTCAAATGTTGATAATAAAAATAATAATTTCTTAGTTTTTCTTTTTGTTTTTTTTTTTTGCATCATCATGATGAATGCAGAACGTTGCCCCAGCACTTGGGTGATATTGGAAAATACTCCCCCTGCTAAACATTGGCATTGTGAGGATGACGGTCACTTGTCATTATATTGCTGAGGAAAATGTGCACATGCAGGACTGTTTTATGCGATGTCCATTTAAATTCAGAATTAAATAGAGCGGGGGATTTGGCCAATGCCAGTTAATCAAAATTGAGATGTAATGCACCAGCAAATGTTCATGGGTGCCAAACCAGAAGAAAATACAGTGCATTACAACCTGGGTTTTGCTGTTGTATTTCAAACCACTGGTTGTGACAGTGCTTTTATTTTGGAAAACAGTTTCCTTTTGTATGTAAAATTGAAAGTAAGTGCACCGGTGATCTTGGTAATGATTCATTGTTGCACACAAAAGTTTCAGTGTAGTGAAAACAATGTGAATAAAACTGTGTCTTTCAATCTATTGTGTTATTAGATGATAAATAGAAATATATAAGCCATGTGCTCATCAGCAGTTTACTGATTACTGACTCAGTTGACTGTCCTGGCCTGTCTGAACACTGTACAAGCCTCGAGCTCGTCAGTTGTCTAACCTGGACATTTGATCCCCCCCAGCGCTGTGATGTGTGTGTATGTGTGTGTGTTTCCACCATCTGGAGTTTTATCAGCATATTGAAACTGACAGCAGGAATATTGTTCAAAATGTTATCTGATGCTGCATTCGTTGAAGGGATTCTGCAGTATACACAAGGCTTTGATCTTGCTTACATTTTCTTTGTCTTTACAACTGTTATGACCCGTGTCGGTGCTGATACTGTGCCTCCTATCTATCTGTCTGCTGGCCGCGACTCGTTGTCAGTGCTACTCATACATATGGACTGATCAGTGTAGATTTTTGCAAGCGCCAATGTGCCAATTCTGGGAGGTCTGCCAGCCGGGACACAACATGCATGCTTTCACTGCGAAGGGACAAAACGGAAATGACAAGGCAATCGCCATTCTGTCAGCATTGCCATGGCAGCACAGGCATGGCTGTTTATCCCAAGGTTAATGGGATGACGCCTGCAACTGAAAGTGCCAGATTGAGAGAAACATGTGCCTGTTTTACTTAAAGCAAGTAGATGGCAGAGAGCGGTGGCACGTCCCACACAGGTGAAGCCCAGAGCAGCTTGGATCAATGCAAACAAAGGAGGATGTCACAGATGTCACAAATCCTGCTTCTACCGTGGATTATAAAAAACTTAATGAAGGTACGATTGAATTCCTGTGATCACCTGAACCCACCTGTGCTGCCATTGATCAAGAGACATTAAAAATGTGCAAGAACACTGAAAATATCCACTCAGGTCTTTTTCCTTCTGAGTTGGAACTTACCGTATTTTCCGGAATATAAGCCGCTACTTTTTTCTGATGCTTTGAACCCTGCAGCTTAAACACCGGTGTGGCATGAAGCTCGTTGGCTTTTTACAAGCTAGCAAGCTCCGCGCATACATTTAGCCTCGTCACATCAGACCCGGTCAGAGTGGACCACATGAAACTGTTTGAATAAACTCAATAGCGGCTTATAGACAGGTGTGCTCAATAGTCCGGAAAATACGGTAGTTATTGAAAGCTGTCTGAGAACTGTGATTTTTATTTATTTTTTTTAAACATCAGCGGATTGTTAGCTACCTCATCCACTCAATTGCCTGGAAGTGACAGGATATCTATAGCATTAATATATAAATATGCGTTTTTAAAAAATTATATATATAAGCTGTTATTGTGTGCAGTATACAAACAGTGTTGTGTGAAACCTTGTGTGAACACAACATGAGCCGCTTGGTCACACGTCCCTTACAGTTAGAAACTGTCACTTCCTCCTGCAAACAGCACAGCAGATGAATTGGCCATGCTGTTTATTTAAGCCCTTCCTTCCTGACATTTTTCTATGACTGTATACACACCCTCCATAAAGCATTTCTGTTCTCAAAATACATCAGAAAATAGCGACTGTATATAATAGAACCATAGGAATACGACAAGCTAAATCACTGCACATGTTTAGTTTGAGGCAAATGTAAAAGAAGATGAAGAGTATGATCCTAATGTCACACTCAGTCATAATCTCTAATCATAACTATGGTTACGGTACATGTAATCAGTCTGAGCTGCTGCCGTTTCCTTTCATTCACACTTTAAATCTCAGATCTGAGTGGTGATTCAGAGATGCTGAACCAGGTTAGGTTGCTACTATGTGCAACAACAACAAATATATTATATGAAATTACAAGATATTCCTGGAAGAGGAGCTGTAATACCATTGTAACTCATTCGTTTTTGTCAGTCACAGATGCATGTAAAATGCAGTATACTCCAGGAACTGCCTGTTAGTGCATATAAAGATACAGTAAATGTGTTATGCTGTCCCAGTGCATGAGCTGTATTTTTTCACAGAGCCATTATGCTGAATGTAAGGTTTCAGATAAATCAATCCACATCATTTTAGAACAAGAAGTTATATTTAAGTTGTTCACTTCAGCCTTATAGCGAGGCCAGGCTGCAGTGGGAAAGGCTTAACCACTAGGATTATAGTCAGTCTGATGGATGGCAATGAGACAGATTAATCGACTGCTGTGCAACCCTCACTTATCTGATTTTAGCGCTGCTCCTCCCTTTCTGTTCTTGAAAGGCAGAATTATCTCTCTCGCAGTAAATGGGATGTAATGTGTGTTTGAATGGAAAATTAGCAAAAGATTACACTTTTTCTTTACACTTTGTTACACTCTGAATAAAAGTGACCTGTGAAACATTTTAGTGGGTTGAGTGCACTTTGCTTATTACTGTACATCATGTGTTTGTAATGTGATAAAATTACATATTTTTCTGTTTGCTGATACTTACATTTCAGCTGTGCTTACACAATACTAACCCAAAATAGAGGTAGGCGCTTTTGTAATTTCTTTGTCGCTCTGAAATATGTCATTAAGTTTTGTGAAACCATATAATCAAGAGATTAATATCTGAAATGGTTGATGTAGTCTGCCACAATTCACTTGAGTACAAATAATAAAAAAAAACAGCAAGGAAATGGGGGTTGAAATTGCCCACTGGAGAGCCAGAATAGTTTTCAGTGTGTTTTTTTATTTTATATTGTGAGTAGCCCACATAGCACACAGAGAAATGGTAAATGTTCAAAGCAGCTGGAGGCATTATAGTTCAGACAGCTCTGCCCAGGAGAATATACATCTTCTGCAAACACAAATGGGATAGAAGTAAGTCGTAGCCAATTGTACAACTGCCTCAAGTGTGTACAACTTTATTAACAGTATTTCTCAGAACAGTGTATATGTACACGGATAACCCTGCAGAGTTTGAGTTTGCAGTAAAAAATAATTTGGAGACACAAAATATAAATTCGTAGAACATTGTAGGCGTAGTGAACGAATACCATCACGTCATGTTGTTTGAGGCGGATACATCCAAACTAAACTGTTCAACAACAATCACAATCTTGAGATAGGTTCATTGGATTAAATGTGATTAGATATTGATTTAGACATGTACACATTTTACAGTTAAGAAAGAAACTTATCATAATAAAGGCAAAGTAGTTTAACCGGGCTTCAGATAGTTCCCATTTGGATAGAAAGGCTTGTTGCAAGGCTAACCATGAATCCAAATTGAATGGGAGAAAATAGATGAATAGCTTCTACAAAAATACTGAATACTAATTTTTGTGCTGAACACGCTTTAATTTGAAAATGATAAACATTTGCTCCATTTTATGTAAATCCCCTCTCTGTGTTTGTGATTGGCATGGAGCTTGTACTACCTTGTAGTATTACTGTTTTGTTCATAATGGGCTCTGTTCCAGGATATGAATTATTGGGGTGGTACAGATGTATTGGTAAGTGTACAGTCATGACTGGCAAATTTAATCCTGCTCACTAATGCAGTCATTAGTCAGAAATACAGCTGAAATCCATTTTAACATTTACGTGCAATTCAGACTTAATAAATCCACAGTCTCACAGGTGGTGTTGGGTGGTGAAGACAGTTTATCTTTATTCAAGTCACTAGACAAATCTGAGACATATCCAAGGGTTTTAATAACATTTAGTGAACTCCTGTGAACCCAGAGGCCTATTCATTGGAGAGATTAATAAAAAGATTCCTATTTACGTGTCTTCACACCCTCACCGTGCCTGTTTGTGGTTGTTTACTGGATAACGTGGTGAAACATTGACTATTTTTGAATAATCCTGAATCACGCTGTCTTTTCGAGGGAGCACAGTGTCTTTGGCTGCAAGGTGTTTATACATAGCAAGACATAAAGCCACCCTTGATCCAGGGTGTTTTAGTAAAGAGGAATTCTCATATCTTTTTCATGAGCCAGTAGCAAAGTTGCCCTATATCTGTAGGGAATGGGATCATGAATATTGTGTTAACCCAGAAAAGTTAAAATCCATGCATGCTTCCTTGTTCCCCTGATCCCTCAGCCTTTGTTGTTGCATTGGCCAATTGTACCCGGGAAGAGATCAAGGGGACCCCTGTCGGTTGTGGATTATTCCTTTGTAGAAGCGCCACTGTAGGGGATAGAGGATTAAAAGAGCAGACAGTGGATGGGGATTCTTCAGGAAGTTAGTTTGCGGCGCACACTGCACATGAATTGTTAAAATAGAGTCTTTTTCTGTTGAATAGTCTATTTATTGTCCCTTTTTTTGTTGTTTTTTAAACATATCAGGATGCGTGGATGAGCATTACCTCTGTACCCATTCTAGTCCTAGTTTCAGTTGGTGCAGCACTGGAGGAATATGCCGCAGTTGGATATT